>JAMZAV010012702.1:0-18003 GCA_024449915.1 Sweltsa coloradensis | reverse complement strand
CATAAAATTAAGTTCGTGAAAAAATCATACGATGGATAAAGCTGTAGGTGCTATAGCCAAAGAAATTTGAATCAAAAAAATTCAAAATTGGATTTTTTAAAGAAATTTATCTTTCGATATCGCTCAAAATTCACACGAATATATCAATTCATAAAATAAAGGTTGTGTGAAAAAATTATTACAATCGGACAAAACATGCAGGTGTTATAAATCGAGAATTTTGTTAAAAATCGAAAAAAATCGTAAAATTGCGATTTTCATGAGAAATAATTTTTCGATCAATTTTTTCCCCCGTGCAGTTCTTCGTTCAGAGACTTCATAGACCTCCATAAAATTTCATCGCAATTGGAGTATTGGTTTAGCCGGAATCGTGTTCACAGACACACAAAAAATACAAAAAAAAAAAAGAAAGAAAGAAAAAAAAAAAAAAAAAAAAACATTCCGGATTTTTTCTCCAGTGTAGTGAAAGGAACTTCGCTTCCTCGCACGCTCGCTACGCTCATCAATGAGTTATGACGTAGTGTCATAAATATTGAAGCCTTTTTCGCTCCGTAATTATCGGTGCAATTTTCAGAGAAATTGTATGAATGATAATGTTATTCAAACAATAAAAATAAAGTGTTTATCAGGTCATAAGTAGCATTCAGTTCAAAATAATTTAGCGAGCGAAGCGAGCGTCTCCACTTGACTCTAATGGCTCGAATGTCTGGGTTTTTTTTCTGTTACTGCTTCGATACAGGTCGCACCGTTTCTCTGATCGAACTGAAATTTTGCACACATGTACATACCACCTAGGCGGGTTGCTGTATAGTTTTTGAACAAAATCCGATCGTTGGTTATAAAAAAAAAAAAAATAAAAAAAAAAAAAAAAATGTTCCGATCGTTATGAAATTTTGCAGGGTCAATAAGTACACCATTCTCTCCTATTTTTCAAATTTTAAGCTAAATCAGTCAAAACGTTAAAGACTTATTGGTAATCATAATTCGAAAAATGATGCTAAAAAATGAAGGAGGCAGTGAAGATACAAAGATACACTTTAGAAGGCATGACGTGAATTAGAACAATGCAAAGATGTTGGAATTGTATACAGTGTACAATGTCAATATCCAGTTAGGCCTACACTGTGTGGTGGGCCTTATGGGAATGTCGTACTCGGGTCATGTTGCACGTACCGGTGCTCGCTCAACAACGCGTCCAACTGAGCGTTTTCCTAGTATAAATAGAAGTTTGAAGCATCTTGTCCAAGAGTTGTTTATTGAGCGAGCGTAGCGAGCGTCTCCACTTGACTCTTATGGCTCGAATGTCTGTTTTTTTTTCTGTTACTGCTTCGGTACAGGTCGCACCGTTTCTTTGATCGACCTGAAATTTTGCACACATGTACATACCACCTATAAATAAATAAATAAATAATAAATTTTATTTAGAGTCTGCCCACTCAGTTATATAACTGATTTTCAGTGGGGGACTTTAAATCAAAGCGACCAAGCCAACCCTGCAGGCCCCGACGCAATCGACGAGTGAGCGATAACCAACCAAAGATCGATATTTTTAATAGGAAATATAGCAATCAGTGGTATGGACAGTGCGAACACCCGCGAATCAACGCCAGAATCAACAAGGCCGATTCAGAACAACTCTGAAATTTATTATGTGCTTCGTTGCTAGGACGGCTCCAAAGTCACCGTTTACAAACTCCTAAGAAAAGAACTGACGGACTTAAGTCCAAATCAGAAGTTAAAAACTTCTGACTTTAGCGGAAATCGAACCCTGGACCTTCTGCATTGGAAGCAGATTCGCTAACCACAATACCAACGAGCCACACACCTATGCGGGTTGCGTATAGTTTTGTGGCAAAATCGTTCAAAAAGTTAAAAAGTTACATTAAAGTTAATCGAAAGGTTTTTTTCAAACTAAACTGCGACAAAATCTGAGGTGGCCAAATCATTTAGAATGTCCGTCCGGTCACGAATATATTAATTTTATTTTGATAAGATAAGTAGTGTAGATGGAAATTACATTATAACAAAGTACCGTTACCATGGCAACGGAAAGTCGCGCAGCTTTTTTGGCTCATGATAGCGGTCGAACGGAGGCTCGGATCGAGTTGAAGTTTTGACCATCCGCAAGCTTCGTTCCCGATTGAATGCCATTAGTTTTGTGGCAAAATCGTTCAAAAAGTTATAAAGTTACATTAAATTTAATCCAAAGTCTTTTTTTTAAAACTAAACGGCGACAAAATCTGAGATAGCCAAATCATTTAGAATGTCCGTCCGGTCACGAATATTTTTAATTTTATTTTGATCCGATAAGTAGTGTAGATAGAAATTACATTTTAACAAAAGTAACGTTACCATGGCAACGAAAAGACGCACGAGAATTCTGGTCCCTATGCACTGCCACCTAGAAGTAATCAAGAGTTTTTTTATTGTTGTTTATCCTTGTTGTTATTACATTTTTTAACAAGAAAAGGCGTCGACGTTAAATAAATAGTTAAAATATTTTTTCCAAAGAAATGATGTCAAGGTCCTCTAGATGGCGGTGGATTTTATCCATTCTCTCCTATTTTACAAATTTTCAGCTAAATCGGTCAAGACCTTAAAGACTTATTGGTGTGTAACATTATGGGAATGTCGTCCTCGGGTCGTGTTGCACGTACCGGTGCTCGCTCAACAACGCGACGGTACTTTAGCTAGCGTTTTCCTAGTAAGAGGACGCAATCCCTTGCATTGTTATGGCGACTGAAGAAAACTTCGGAAAAAACTTTCAGTCAGGATCTTCATTGAGCGAGCAAAGCGAGCGTCTCCACTTGACTCTTATGGCTCGGATGTCTGTTATTTTTTCTGTTACTGCTTCGATACAGGTCGCACCGTTTCTCTGATCGACCTGAAATTTTTCACACATGTACATACCACGTATGCGGGTTGCTGTATAGTTTTTGAACAAAATCCAATCGTTGGTTATAAAAATAAAAAAAAATGAAAAAAAAAAATGTTCCAATCATTATGAAATTTTGCAGGGTCAATAAGTACAACATTCTCTCCTATTTTACAAATTTTTAGCTAAATCGGTAAAGACTTATTGGTATGCAACATTATGGGAATGTCGTACTCGGGTCGTGTTGCACGTACCGGTGCTCGCTCAACAACGCGACGGGACTTTAGCGTTTTCCTAGTTTATCTTTGTATAGGTTCAAATCGAAACGGACCTTGCTCATTTTGTTAGCAGTTCTAAGTACACTGGTCACGGACGTCTGTGTAAAATTTCAGATCAATCTGTTTGGCTGTTCGGCCGTAGGGGATCGGACAAACAGACATACAGTCATACATACATTTTCACGAGGAAGAACCGTTCGACTTGCGTTGTAAAACTCATTCGTTGCGCTCACTCGTCTCATTACAAGACTGTGTGTAAATGTGAAAAGTAGAAATATTATGAAGATTCTTTTATACGTTATATCGAGGACTAAAAAGTGTCAGTTATTAGATTCCACAGTATTCCTGAAAATTTCTTCAAATGAGGCTGACCTTATTATTAACTGTTAACAAACATAGCTCATCAATATTAAAACGAATTGGGAACGAGCATTTAATTAAAAAAATAGGCGCTCGCAAGTAGATGAGTCTAAGCTGAAATCTGTAAGGTTTAAAATAAAAAAATAATATTGCTAAGGGAACTTATAAAAGCACTATATTTGTTGGACGCAGACTTCACATTCACAGTGAGTATAACTATTTATGTATTAGCAAGGAGGGCGTGGATCATATTGTATAGTGACTATATTCCGTATGTTTTAGAGGTATAACTTAGGTATAGTAAGGGAGATTTTTTTAACTGGAGCGCCTCATGACCATTTCTAACTTACCTATCGATTTGTGCACTTATATTTCCAATTAGTTTGTGTGATTGGGGAAAGAAGAAAGGAGACCAACCAACAGCTTATAGACCGAGAGCCAGTGACAGTTTCTATTGCCTCATAAGGTACATATGTTTGAACCATTGGAGTAGAAGCGGAAATTCAAGTCATTTTCAAAAATGCGCGTCTTACGAGTCAACGTGGGGGCGTTTACCCGTCAGACGCCCCCAAAGTGGGCCCAAAAAGGGTCAAATCTGCCCCTATTAAGTATACATGAATAAAACATACGAAACTTTATAACATAAGTTAGTCCAAAAAAGAATATCACTTGTACAAAGAGCTGCGTTGGGCTGTTGACCCGTCAGATGCCCCCAAAGTGGGCCCCAAAAAAAGTCAAATCTGCCCTCAATAGGTATACATGATTTTAACATGCGTCATGTTGTATAAAAAGTTACCAGGAAAACAAATATCATTCGTCAGACGAGCTGCGTTGGGGCTTTGACCCGTTAGGTAAAACCTAATGTGGGCCCCCAAAAAAGTCAAATCTGCCCTCATAAGGTAAACATGATTCAAACACACGTCATTTTATAGAAAAAATCACCAGGAAAACGAATATTACTCGTCACACGAGCTGCGTTGGGTCTTTGACCCGTTAAGTTACCTCCAAAGTGGGCCCCCAAAGATGTCAAATCTGCCTTTAAGACTGTTTGCCAAGCTCGGGCCAAATTTTTTTACAATGTTAAATGCCCACGTAAAAGCATGCTTGATCATCAAATCCCTCTAATTTCACATACAGAACGTACCGCTTTTTACCTTTAATTTTCAGCCAAAAAATCTGTATTTTTGGGAGGCTGTTCAGAAAGGATGAGCGTATGTCGCTATCAAAGCACATTTTGAGATTTCAAATAATTATCTCCTACACAAAATCGGTAAATTTCTACAAATTAACAGTGTTGTCATATTAACTTACGGTCATTTAATAAGAAAAGTGAGCAATATTTGGAAAATGTGCCTAGATACCCCCTATTACACATTGTTGCACACATTGCACACACATTGCAAAGCACAACCCGATAGGACCACCGATAGAGCTTCCAAGTGATCCAGAGTCCAGACTTTACCTCTGCGCTCTGCGTCAAAGCCTGGTTTTCTCGAGCTTGCCCCAGAGCATGGCTCTGCTAATCGTAAAAGGCGATTCAAGAGAAAAAGTCCACCTCGCAAACATCAGCTAGTAAGATGGGTAGTATATTACTCCCCGAATCTAGAGACGAGCTCTGACAATCGTCGTCGGGGACCTTGCCCCCTTCCCTTGACTAGTTCTCCGACGACGATGACAATGACATAATGAACGATGACAAAAACGATGACGACCGCGACGTGAGAGACCCCCTTTCCTCCTCTTACCTGTGGCTGGTTCTGACCAGCATGGGCCCCTCTCCCCCCCTAGGTTAGAGTGGTGTATTATGACCTAACGGTTGACACGTCCTTAATCCAAATAATCCAAAAAGTCTTAAGGTATACATAATTGAAACATTCGGCATTCTATAGTAAAAGTGACCATGAAAAAGAATATTACTCATCATTATTTCATCATTTTTGGTATTTATGTAGGCCAATATTATATGTTAAACCTTGGTTTTATTGTAGGCGACAATGACGCTGTTAAATTGGTTCCATAGACAGAAATTAAAAAAAAATGCCATTATGTATAATATAAAGAGATGTTAAATACAGACCAAGATGGTTCCTCTATGATCTGTCCCCTTCGTCACTTGATGAGATTATCCAATGCTATCTAGAAGGAGAGAATTTCGATGAGGATGATGTTGACATAGATGTTTCGGAAGCAGCGTACAGTGATGACGAATGTGATTACAGTTTTAATTTTTTCACAATTTATTTATTCTTATGCTTAATTGTCTTTAGTGAAAAGTATTTGCATGTTTTAACGCATGTTAAAGATTATTACGTATGTTATGATATGATGATGATGATTACTGATAAAATGTTAAAGCATACAAGCGTAGTGATTACGAATGTGGTAAAAAGTTTGATTTTTGAAGTTAATTATACCAAACCAATTTATATATCCTAATCTTCAATTGTTTGTAACTTATAAAGACTATTTGCATGATTTAACACATTAAAAATTCTTACTTATGATATGATGATGATTACTTCTGAAGATTTTACTATGATAAAAAGTTCAAACATACTGTGATAACGAATGTATGGAAGTTTTGATGTTTGGAGTTAATTACGACTTACCAATTTATATATTCTAACCCTCAATTGTTTGTAACTTATAAAAACTATTTGCATGATTCAACACATATTAAATATTATTGATATTATTTATTATTTTATCCTATGATGATAATTACTTACGTAACTTATGTGACTTATGATCTCATTACTTATTTCATAAAAGTAAATGATTGTCAATGATTATCTTGTATCGTTATACAATATGCAAAAGTTTAAGCTAATCTGTGATTTAAAAGTCAGAAACCGTCATAGCATCATGCAACAAGTAGTAAATTAAACACAACTCTTCATTGGTTAAAAAAATAAAATTACAACACTCTTTACAGTTTACACCCTAACATACTATACATACACCATTATTATTTAAATAATTACCATAAGACGAAGTATAACATGTCTTCCTGATTTACTCATCGATCTATATCCCCAAAAAAATAAAAAAAAAAGTGGTAGTTGCAGTGCTCAATGACCCAAAATATGCATAAACATCATGACTACATATTATCGCCACGAATCCGATTAAATCCAACATAATTTCGTAAGTATTCGAGACAAAACATTTTTTAACATTTATTTTTTTTTTGGGGGGGGGAGGGGGTGAAGTGGCGGGTAAGGGCATAACACAGCCAGTCTGACAAGTGATATTCTTTTCCGAGGTAAATTTTTCTATAAAATTCCGTATTTGATATGATCACTTTTAGGGCCCAATTCCGGGGCCGTCTGACGGGTCAAAGTCGCAACGCAGATCGTCTGACGACTAATATTAGTCCTCCTGGTAATTTTACCTTTAAAATGACGTATGTTTGAATCATGAATACCTTATGAGGGCAGATTTGACCTTTTTGGGCCCACTTCGGGGGCGTTGACGGATCAAAGCCCCAACGCAGCCCGTCTGACGAGTGATATTCGTTTTCCTGGAAACTGGCTCTATAAAATGACGTAGCCTATGTTTGAATTATGTATATCTTACGAGGGCAGATTTGACCATTTTGGGGGCCCACAATCTAACGGGTCAAAGCCCCAACGCAGCTCGTCTTGACGAGTGATATTCGTTTTCCTGGTACCTTTTTCTATAAAATGACGTATGTTTAAATCATGTATACCTATTGAGGGCAGATTTGACTTTTTTTGGGGCCCACTTTGGGGGCGTCTGACGGGTCAACAGCCCAACGCAGCTCCTTGTACGAGTGATATTCTCTTTTGGGCTAACTTATTTTATGAAGTTTCGTATGTTTTAAGCATGTATACTTAATAGGGGCAGATTTGACCCTTTTTGGGGCCCACTTTGGGGGCGTCTGACGGGTAAACGCCCCGACGTTGACTCGTAAGACGCGCATTTTTGAAAATGACTTGAATTTCCACTTCTACTCCAATGGTCCAAACATATGTACCTTATGAGGCAATAGAAACTGTCACTGGCTCTCCGTCTATTACATTAAACGAGGTGGCCAGCTGCGTGAAACTTGCAAGTTAAACAAATACATCTACAAAATTGGTACACAATGTCAAACGTTTCAGCCACAATGTTTAATTTATTTATTAAGTTTGTGAAAGTCGTTATGTACGGTTGTCTTTTAATACGATTTTGTACTTTATTTTACAGTCAATGAGAAAGAGTTTATTCGTCTACAATTTGTATTCATGAAATAAATACAATTTTCTCATTTTTGCATTAATAACTTATCATGTTCTGGATTATTTCTGATTATGAGTGATGAGAATTTGTTTTATAATTTTTATTTTATTGACAATATTCAGATACAATTAACAAATATGAATATTAAAGAAGGTAGACCACAAAGCAAGCTAAATACTAAATTTAATAAATTATTCAAGCAGTACTCATTTTATGAATGATTATCTATTAGAGTTAACAATGTTTAACAGAATAGTATAAGATTATTATTAAATGTGTTATTAAATTCAGAATAATAAAGACATACGTCGAGTAAAAGTAAAATATACAATAACTACAATTACCATACATGATCTACTCCATATTGCCAAGTTGTTATAGGTACTAGAGTAAAATATGTGAAGTGGGATAAGAGTAAGTTGGTGTAGCGAACAATTGGGTTACAGATTGATTGATATAGGTTTTTGTACCTAATCTTCTGGCTGGGTGACCCGCCGACATACTGACAACAACATTAAAATCTAAGTGATTGGTTAAAACCATGATATCTTTCAGCTATGACAGCAACATGGCAATCTTGTCTTTTGTTGATTTTATATTAAAGAGCACAACAATCCGATATTAATTTACAAAAAGAAATATATAGTAGCTTCTAAAGCTCAATTGGCCAGATCACTGGTTTAAGTACATGCAGAGGATCTGGGTTTGGGATCAAGGCGACGAAAATGTTAACAACATTTGCTTACAGTCAAAATTGGCTCAAGCTTTGAGAGCGCGACTCTGATTCGGGTGGTCCCGGGTTCAAATTTCATCGAGACCGGCAATCATGACTGGTACTAACGAGTTTTTCTTCGGTCGTCAATGCGAATGCAAGGGATTGAGTCCTCTTAAACAGCCCTCGGACATCGCATCACAATTAGCCTATCTGCAACATACCTAGTTAATCACCTGAAGAGGGGCACGCATTACACTTTGGTCAGTCTTCGCACGAAAAAATTTGATACTAATAAAATAGCTTAGTCCGTAAAGCGAGCTTATGCTTGCAAACCATGAAATTATACATATTTTAGGAATAACTAATAAATAATCGCCTAGAACCAATTGAAACTTTATTTCATTAGCCCCGGTTAAAATCTCATTGGAGGTCACTCCCCTATAACCCCTCATTTTGGGGCTGACCATAAAAATTGACCCTTACACTAATGTGTATCAAACTGTGAAGTTTCTTGCCCCAACCACTTATGCCAGATGCCGCTTATTCCTCACTAACCTATGAATAAAACAATGAACCAATTGTGTGGACTAGGTATTTTTAAATTAGGACAATTCTGTGAAGAATTGTCCAAGGACTGTTTGAGAGGACTAAACTCCTTACTTTTACGTTAACGACTGAGGAAAACCTCAGAAAACACCTTCAGTCTGGACTGCCTGTCTCGACGATATTTGAACCAACGATATAAATAGTCAGAAACGCGCTCTTAACTGTGGGTACTCTATGAATGAGTAAAACTCTGTAGAGTAGCCACCATCTTGTACGCCAAGTTGGTATTCTGAAACAAGAACACGTCATTCGAGTAATGATACCACCGTATGATTACCCTTATATCAATAAATGGTCAAGCAGAATTGGCAAATTAATCAATTGAATCAATAAAGCAATAACAAAAATAAAAACATAAATTTTTGCATTTTTCCCGTTTGTTAGGCATTTACCTAGTTTATGTTCTATGAACTACAATGACATCTAGAAAAAGACTTCAAATGTCAATTCGTCATCTTGCAGCTACGCTGAGTAATATCGAACATTTCAATTCTAGACCGCATAATGACAGAAGTGCATGGGTATAATGTGCGAAAATAACTAAGATTAAAAATGTTTTGGCCAACAACCATAAATAAAAAGAGGGTTTTACAGAGGGCTAAAAATTTTTAAAAAATTTCCAGTAGTGCAATTGCTTTGGTAGATTTAGTTGTTGAACAGATACAAAACTTTTTTCTCACCTGTCCAAAGTTCTCGGCTGAGAGAGAATCGTGACCCATGGGTTTCAACTCAACTAGACTGTTGGCCCTGATCATAACAATAAGCATTGACCTCTTGAAGCTTGGCAAGTATTCCAGCCAATCAGAAGAGTAGACAGCCTGGCCCACAGCTGCAGCCTGAAAAACGAGTTCTAATTAGTTAGTGAGGCAAGGATTCCAGCCAATCAGAAGAGTAGACAGCCTCGCCCACAGCTTCAACCTGAAACACGAGTTCTATATGGTAAGTGAGGCGAGGATTCCAGCCAATCAGAAACGTAGACAGCCTTAACCACAGATGCAGCCTGAGAAAATTGAGCTCTGATTGGTCAGTGATGAAACAATTTCTGCCAATCAGAAGAGTAGTCAGCCTTGCTTAAAGCTGCAGATTTAAAAGGGAGCTCTTAAATATTTAAGTGGCGAGGATCTTAGCCAATTAGAGGTGCAGCTTTGCCCACAGCTGCAGCCTGAAACTTTATATTTACCCAGTGTGATAGAAATTACTTTAAAAAAAGCAAAAAACCAGCAATATTATATAAAAGAGATGGTAATAGTTCAAAATATATTATCTTTAATTTAACAGTGCATGATCGTCGGGAGTCCGAATAAGAGAACCAAATAAATAAATTGACGTGTTTGCTCAACAATTTTTGTTTTAGAACACACTTCACACGTTGAGGTATTGAATTAATTAATATTTTAAGTCACCTGATCAGTTATGAAGTTGCACAGCAAGTTCATTATGAGGAATGTTGCCACGCATTCGAATGAGACCAACAGAACTACAATCTGGTTGATGTCTAGCACTTCTTGCTGTAAACAAACAAAACAACCATAAAATTTCTACATGGTAAATTATACAAATATTGTTAGTAACGTTTATAGGCATACCGTTTCAAATAGAATGGTCGTTAGGCCATAGATGCACAAGTTTCCCCAGGCTTAGAGTAATGAAGTAAATTTCATAAATTGATTGAAGATCTTCTTGCAACCTGCAACCAAAAGATTGAAAATAATTTATGACCATTTACTCGGATTAATATTGGCTTAACACTTGAAGGATATAGCTACCCGAGTAGTTCCAGATGAAATTGTACGAAATTCTTCAGCAGGTGTTTCATCTCTCTATCAACTTCTTCTGCAGTGTAGCCAACCTCGTCTCCTTGGGGTGTTGTCCTCCCATGACTGACCGGTTGTCTGGAGGTAGAAGCCTGGGTCACTCCCATCGTGGTCACGTGACTGTCAGGTAGGGAACCAGGGAGGTTCACGTTAAGCGCTGACCTCTGCGAGGCGAGGTCAATAACCCAACTGGTCATCACACGTGAAGCTTCATTGCTTTTTGCAGTTTTACCAATTATCTCGAAAACTTCCTTTACTTGGTGCTCTTCTTGAAACTGTCCTAAATAAAGCACCCTACATCCCTTTGCTTTATGTCATAACTCTTTCTACCTAAAAATTCGGTCAATTGCAATTTGTTGTATGTTCAGGAATTTATCGAAGAGTATCATGAAATAAACCCCTAAACACGTAAAAATGTGACGAGTAAAATATGAAGGTGTTGGCTATTAAAAAACCCAACCCAAACTTCCGTGCAGAGAATTGCCAAGGTGATCTCGAAAGCCGGTGAAACAGTTTCGTCGTACGGGTACCACGCTCTGGAAATTAAAAGAATAAATTTATGTTAGGATTACTTGGTCACAAATATATAAAATATATTTAAAAAAAAAATCAAATTCAAATTATGTTAGAGTATAATTTCTTGAGTTAAATTCAATTTGGAATAAAGAAATACAATTTTAAAATGGACTTTTTCTTTCATCCTTACTAACCCTGAATTTCAAAGCATAATATTAAATATGAACAAGCAAATAAACATCCCTTATTATTATTATTAATGTGTCACTGTACTTTTCGTTGATATGTTAACAGAGTGGCCATATGCTGGCATGAGAGCCTAATGTTTTAGCGTTATGTTCATTGTTTTGAACTTTGAATTTATGATGACCCATAGCAATTAATCCAAGAAACGATGTATATTGCAAGATGCGTACAATTTTTTTTTTTCGGTATTTAAAATGTGACCAACAACTAACAACGTTTTTATTGGTTGATTTGATTTGTTCAGGATAGATTTTTAGGCCAGGAAAATCAAGTCGCTATCGAAGTATTATTATTCTAAATTTGGTAAATTCAAAACGCTGAAATGGCCCCAAGCAGTGGCGCTACAAGAATTATATATTTTTTGGTCGGCATTAATTTGTGTCAACCAAAAAGATCAATGTTAAGCACGAATACGAAAAGGGGTATGTAAGTATAAAAAGTGGTGTCATCTAAATAGAAATTTAAGTTAAACTTTTTTTTGTGTGTGTGAGGTACATAGTTGTGCACAATGAGGGTGTGGGGAGGAGATTCGTCAGATAATGTGGGTTCGGGGCGCAAAGTCCCGGAAAAGTTTGAGATTGATTCTTAAAGTGTGATTAGAGTATTGTCGCATTTTTTTTTTTTAAGTCTTAAAAAAGTATGTGAATAATGCTAGTAATATAACATAATCTAAAAAATCTCTAAAATATTACATATCAAACAAAAATTGTGCCCTCCCTCTTCCTCTGATAAAATTTTAAGGCGGTCCAACCCCCCATCGCCACCGTAGTTACGACACTAGTCACAAGACTACCAAACTACACATGTCCCTCTAACAAAAAGTAAATTTATAGTAAAAAGAATAATATAGTGTTTATATTTGTTCATCCTTACTTGAAGTACAACCGCCGATTTGGCAATAAGTCTCCGAAGGCAGAAATGTTCAACAATACAAAAGCAAACAGTATCACAACCAAATGGGTGTTCTTCGTGAAAGTAAAAATACGAATATAGTTACTTTCACTAGGTTGATTTGAAATTCGTTATCCAAGTTTTTCTTCTTGGATAGTTCTTCCAGTTTCAATATGAGGTTCTTCAAGTTTTGTTTGTTATATATCATTGTTGACGTTATGACAAGTAAAAGATAAAATATCACCAAAGGGTAGGCATTATTGATGACTTTAATCTTGTTGCCCCAGTATTTGTAAATGCCCAAAGGATGGATCACGAAGCAGCTGAGACTCATGAGGACAATCAGGACCCAGGGGTAGAAGCTACGGAAGGACCGAAGCGCCTGGCGTAGAAGGGGGTGACGGACTACGATGCGCGCCAGACGGGGGCTGAGGTACTGCAGATCCGTGTCGGGGCCGTCAGGGAACAAACCTGTAATGAAAGGAAAAGTTAGTTTATTAATTTTAATAGTGTTTAAAATGTTAAGCTTTTATATTATTTTAAATTTATTAATAAGTTTTTATCTTGTTATGGAATAATCTCTCATTAAAAGAATGAAAATAAAGTGCGCATACGTTAAGTGAATACCGTTTTCAGTCGTGTTAATGGAAAGATGTATGCATTATTATATTAAGCTCTCTATTAAACTGTATTAAATTTATCTTTGTTTTAACGTATACACACTTTTTTTACTGTGGCGATAAACACAATTTCTTAATATGTGCGTTACAAAAGCAGATCGAAAAAAAACCAAGCATCCAACAAACTCATCAAATCATTACATTAACACAGTATGTATTCGAAATTATAGTTGTTGTTGAAAGGTAAACGATAATACTTAATTAGAATAACTTATTTTCAAAAGATACTATAACTTTATATCTCAGTTATAAATTAATATTTATACTTTTATTTTATTTTTATTATGTCCAATATTAGGCATATTTTATTTATTTATTTAACGTCTATCGTATTTCGTTAAAAACTGATTTCCAAAGGAAGACATCTCGATAAATCTTATTACATTTAATGCAATCAAAGCAATAGACTACAGTTAGTGGTGTTAAAAGAAACTTTTGACATAGATATATAACAACAATGTATGAAAAACACAACAATTTTGAAAAAAAAAGGAAATTGTATTTAGAGTCTACCCACTTAGTTATATTACTGATTTTCAGTGGATGACAGGAAACCAAAGCGACCAATTCAAACCTTTAGGCCCGACGCAATCGACGAGTGAGCGATTACCAACCAAAAATCGATATTTTTAATAAGAAATATATCAATAAGTGGTATGGACAGTGCTAACACCCGCGGATCAACGCCAGAATCAACAAGACCGATTCAGAACAACTCTGAATTTATTATGTGCTTCGTTGCTTGGACGGCCCCAAAGTCACCGTTTACAATTTCCTAAGGCAAGAACTGATGGACTGAAGTCCAGATCAGAAGTTAAAAATCTTCTGACCTTGGCGGGAATCGAACCCTGGACCTTTTGCATTGGAAGCAGATACGCTAACCACAAGGACCAACGATCCACACAAAAAAACTCAAAATATAAAAAGGGGGAAAATAATACAACATAAAGGAAGAAATAAAATAAAATTTTAAAATAAAAATATTTTATATTAATATAATTATTAATATTTAATTTTTAATTGAATTGAACAACACGCACATTGAATAATCTTACTTTTAAAATTGAAGTGAATTTCCCTAGTGTAATCATTTTATATTGCCTCGAGAGAAAGGTGAAAAAATTGTAATTACACCTGGACAGAAACTCGTTGTTTCTTCTTCCAAACTACATCAGTTGTAAAAGTGTAGGACAAAGGAACATAACCTATTATGTTGGTTTGGTGGTGGCGGTGGAAAGGGGAAACCCACCTTGCCCAGTACATCATCACTTTGGTGAAGTCAAACATCTTCCTCTGCCCGGTTTCCTCCTGAAGACTCGGAGCCTCGAGACTAGCCATGACTTTGGAAACCTTGAGTTATTTTAAATATCGCCCCTTTTTATTTAGCAGTACCTAACTTAAAACTTTTGACACCTTGATTTAAATAAAATTTACGTCTATTTCCTGACTTCTTATTGGTTTGACTAATAATTCGTAGCCAATCAGGAGTGATTATATCTTTTTTTCAAATGTGATAAAACTACTTTAAATAAAATTGCTCCAAATGTGGATCTTTAATGGTCCATTCCACCGTTAATGGAAACTAAATAAATATGTTATTTATGTTTTCGCGATTTAACATGGACTCTGTGGAATATAGGACTTGCAACGCTGTCGTGCACAGGCGGTCTATACATTTACTCAACACACAAACCTCGCCTTCTGACACCAAGGTCAGAGAATATGCGTCGCAATACAAGTGTAAATAAACTAGCGTTATTGATGCAATTGACACCACTTTACCAAAACAGTAAGGAGGGTTACGACTAGAATGGTCGTTTAACGTGGAACACACTGTAACATATTTATTGCTCGTCTGAAATTGCCGCTTTTAAGTCTCTTTCCCTGACAACACATACACAGGTATAAATATCGATTTGTTAAATATTGTGCTTCAGAAATACACAGAGAGACAAATCAGCCACATTCGCGTCTCCATATTTTTTCAAGTACTGTCATACGAGATCGAGCAGTAAGACTTTGTTATAATTTACTATTTCTCACAATTGATCAATTTTTCAATTAGGAATTCTTTATTTAGCACAACTGCTATTTTTTTACATTACATTTGGTTATCTTATACTAATTATAAATTCAAATAACTTTTTCTTAAAAGTATTACCATTTTTTGTTTCCTTATTATTTAATGGTAGGTTGTTGTATTCTCTGACACTCTTATAGAATAGACTTTTATTAAATACACTAGTGTTACAGTGCTCTAGATAGATATTGTTTTCTACAACACAAGGACACAGTATTTTTTAATGGAATCTATAGGCATAATATAAGTTAACTTTCATAAATATGTGTTCTAAAAATAGAAAAAGATTGACCGACGAAGAGAGCCTTATCTTTTTCATTCGCCTTAATGACTGTAGAATCCATCGGAAAAACCTTAAATCATGAATTTCGGTCTTGACGGGATTTGAATCCCAGACCTCCCTAATCAAAGTCAAGCGTTTAACGTTAGAGCTAACACATCCCAGACAACATTTTCCGAACTTAGAATAGAAAGGGTAGATCGGTTAGTTTGATTAAGATATTAAATTGGAAAAAATTGAGTGGCATCAAAGTTTCTATAATAACCTTAAATATAAATAATAATCAAACAAAAAATAAAATAAATAACGTTATTATAGTCTACATACTCACTTACAATAACTAATTTTCGATGGGATACATTATATTTTAAAGGCGTACAACCCATTTTGTATAATATACTATACTACTATATTATAGTATCGTATCATTTATAAGCGTTTTGCTGTTGGTACATACAGCTGACATTATTTTAAATGTGATATTAAGTTCAGAATAATTGGATGAGCGAAGCGAAGACTTCAATTTCACTGACACCTAAAAAAATTAGCTCAATGTTTATTTTTATTTTTTTTTTCTTTCTGTTTCTTCACGCTCTGCCGGGCAAACGGCATATGCCATCTTGATGAAAATTGGAGGGGACCTTCGAAATCTCTGAACTTAGACCTGACAACGGTTTTTGTTTCAATCGAAGAAATATTTCTCATGAATTTCGAACTTTTACGATGTTTTACGATTTTATTGCGATATTTTCGTGATATTTGGGCCGATGCTGGCCAAACGGTGGGCTACGAGGATCATATTTCACATGGGTATTAAGGTAATTGTAATGTATTTCCATTAGAAAGAAAAGTTGAAAAAGTTAGGCAGAATCCATAAAAATAAAGGCATCTTTATGATTGTTTTTATGTGTATAATCACAATTTAACAAGTAACAATATAAACTTAGTTATAAGTTATAGAGTAAAATATGAGTTGTGAAATTAGCGTTAGTTGGTGTCGGTATAGGGAAAATCGATTTACACATTCATTGATTTTTTTGTCACGACCCTTTCTGATTTGGTGACCCGCTGACATACTAACAACATATTACATCCAAAGTGATTTACTAATACCCTGCTATCTTTAAGATGACAACAACATGGCAGTCTTCTATATTGTTATGTTTATATCATAAAACACATCATTTACAATACCTAATTATTGATAAAATGATTATCCTGTGACTTCGATTGCTTAATTGGCTCCCCGCTAGAGCACTGGTACGTACATGGGAAGGACCTGGATTCGATACATAGTCGGGAAAAATCTCAACGACAGTTGCTATGAATGGATAACTAAGTTCCTTAAAATCAGCTTGTGCTTTAAAACCCTGTTATAATGTATCTTAGAAGTAATACATTAATCAATTATAAAAAATTAAAAATATATTTTAAACCCCGGTTTTTAATTTAATTGGAGGTCACTCTATCCTGTAACCCCTCGTTTCGCACCCCAACCCCTAATGCCAGAAGCCACTCATTCCACACGCTTCACTCTGTGAATATACCAATATAAACCATTTCTGTGGGAAACCTGTTATGGGTTTTCTATAAATGCCAATCTTCAGGGTTTCTATCCACAAAAAGGAGTTAACCATAATCGGAGTAATTTTAGGAGAAAGCTGTACTTAACTCCCATTTCGGTATCCGTAGAAGGGAGTTAAGCATTTTTCTGAGTTATTTATTTGAAAATATAAATACAGAAAAACGTGTAACTCCCCTTTGTGGATACCGAAAATGGGAATTAAGTACAGCTTACCCCCCTAAAATTTTCTCCGTTTACGGTTTACACCAATTTGTGGACCGATCCCAGGTGCCTTAGTATTGAAATTAGGACATTGTAAGGAATTGTCCGATGACTGTTCAAGAGGACTAAATTCTCAACAGGATTTGAACCAAGGACACCAAAAATCAGAAACGGGCGCTCAACACTTGGGCCAACACTGTTGATACTTTATGAATGAGTGATACTCTGTAGAGTTGCCACCATCTTGTACGCCTTGTTGGTATTCGAAACAAGAATGCATCATTCGAGCAATGAGACCACCATAGGATCACCCCTTTTAATATCAATAAATGGCAAGCAAAATAGGCATAATAGAATCAAAAAGTGCACGATTTTATGCATTTGTACCGTTTGTTAAGAATTTACCTAGTTTATGTAATTTGAACTACAATGAAATTCTAGAAAATATCAATTTGTCAACTTGCAACTATGCCGAGTTATATCGAAATATTCAATCCTAGAAGCATATGACACAGTAGTGAATGGGTATAATGTGCGAAAATAACTATGATTTAAATTTTAGGCCAACAATTATTAGATAAAGAGAGGATTTCACAGAAGTTAAATTTTTAAAATTTCCCAGTTGTGCCAA
>JAMZAV010012701.1:0-17583 GCA_024449915.1 Sweltsa coloradensis | reverse complement strand
AGTGCTATTTTAATTTTTTTCCATGAAAATAATTGTTTAAATTGGTGGAAACAATTTGATTTACTTCCACATAATTAACGCAATTTAGGAATTAATGTAAATCACTACCGACAGTGTTGATTCAAGCGCCAAGAGCGCACCTCTGATTCGGGCGGTCCCGGGTTCGAATCCCGCCGAGACCGGCAGTCCTGACTGAAAGTTCTTCAAGCTTTTCCTAAGTCGTTAATGCGAATGCAAGGGACCGAGACCTCGGACATCCTTCACAATTGTCACATTCCTTTAATTCCAATGCTGTGTAAATAAAGGCTAAATATTAAAGACACCAGAAGAGCGGTATGCTTTGCACCCTGGGCAGGCTTTGCACCTGGCAGGTTTCCCACGAGAAATTTATAATTTAAAAAATATTTTTGGAATCATGTTTTGTACAAAGCATCGCAAATCAAAATGAGAGCATTTTTCTAAAAAATATTGTATTAAATTAAAGGATTGTAGTTTCATTAAATATTCTATGTATGTAGCATATCTGTTACCACCATCTCACCAAAAACAAAATTGTATTTACATTGGGCTAATAACAAAAAACGTATTAACACTAAACTAATTTGGGAAAGTATGAATCCCCCCATTTTAACTTATCATTATCCAATCATCATCATCACCATCCGTTAATCACCACATTTATATTCTTATTTTCATTAAAATTACCAACGAGGATATTAAGTATAAATAAATAAACCATACACGACCAATAAAAGTCGAAGACATTCAACCAATTAAAAAAGTTATCACCAAACTCGGAATTTAAAGACAAATCACGTATAATAGAGTACAACACCATGACTGGTATTATACTAATGTGTCAGTTTATACCATTGCTAGTAAATGCTATTCGTGTTTATTATGGCCATTTCAAATTCCGATCCATATATGGCATCAACATCTCCGAATCTACGCATCACATCCTAAACGTATGCGTATATATTAATTTGTATTATGCGTATTGTTTCACTGGCTTCTCATGTTTAAACAGTGACTTTGATGAAGAGTGGTACACTCATGTCAAAAACACGTACGAAAACATCAATAAAAACACATCGAATTGAAATATTTGATTAACATGGTTTTAAAATTGAAAAAAGTTCATTTCGGCTTGATGAGTTTGTTGTTTTTGGGGGGTGAAGTTCGTTTACAAAAACAATGTTGATTGGTAAATATTTATAGGAAATGTTTGTGGTGTGGGTTTGGGTTTGAGGCTTGAGTTGTGAGAGTACTGGAGAGTGAGAGCGAACACACACGTGGAACGGAATGAAGAGGCTGTAAACTTGACATGATAACCTTACTTGGCACGAGCGCCACTCTCGTGTGGCGCTAGATGTGGCACCGTGTGTGTAGTTCATTGACAAGTGTATGGGCTCGCACGGTGCGGCCGTAAGAGAAGAGGTCATACTGTTTTATTCAGAATGTCAAGCGGGCTCGGTACATGGATGTGGTGGGAAAGTGACGAGTTTTGAATAAAGGTGTGCTCTATTCTTAATGTCCGCCACTGAAAATCAGTTGTGTGACTGGGCGGGTAGATTCTAAATGAAAAATTATTTATTTGATAAAGAATAATTTGTTCTGAACTGAATGAATAAAAATCAAATTCGGTTTCATATATACTCTCCTCGTAAAAATAGAGATACTTGGTAAATTTTTGCTAAATCACTTTTTTTACACTCTCTTCCGTCACTTTTATGCTTATCATTAAGAAAAGTTGGAATTTCGGGGTGCATATTTTTACGTGTTATCTTTATGCAAAATTTAAGATTTTTCTAAATGTAAGATAGTACCCGAAAAAAATCATCAAGAAACCGTTTTTAGATATACATTTTTAAAGGGGTCACTTTCGAATAGTATAATGTGATACACTACCTGTTTAAAATAAATGTTATAGTTAATGTCCCCTTTAACACGCCACATGATAATTACGCTTTACGATAAGCTGCTGTTTCTCGGCCAACTGGGTAACACCTACATACTCTCTAACATAACCAACACAACATTATTAAATTGCATAGGAGGCCCTTATCATATTCACAGTACGTTATCAGTAAAAAGATATGCGAAAATAATAATAACATTTCGAGTTTCGAGTTAACCGATGCTGATAAATTTATTTTAAAACATAAAAATACGTAGGCATAAATTATTAAGACAGAATAACTCTTAAAGGTCATAGTTATATAGAGGTACGTTCATCTCTTGAAGTTTAAATATTAAGTTTAATCTTCTTAACTTTAAGAACGGTAATCGTGATCAACACGTTTTTAAGACAACGATTACCCATAATAATTTCTTGGGAGAAATAGCAAAGTTTGTTTTTCTAATCAGCTTTATTATCGTAACTTAATTAATTAAAACCTTCCTCAATAGCTTATATCAGAATAGGGAAGATTGTCTTTGTAAACTTTCATTGTCCCTCAAAGTTCATTCTGCTATCTCGCGTGGTTTGAGCTGACAGCTAGCTAGCCTTTCAATAGCTCCTCGATAGAGGTGAGCTAGACGTTTAATGAGGGTTCACAGAGTTTTGTGGGTTTAAAGAAAGCTGGAAGAGGTTTTTAAGAACTAAGAGTACCTATTTGATTGGCAACAAAATTCATCTCTGTCACAAAAATTATTTACGTAAAATGAAACCAAGACAGAGAACAAAGCATGAGAGAGAGAGAGAGAGGGAGAGAGAGAGAGAGAGAGAGAGAGAGAGAGAGAGAATTTATAGATTGGGTCTTTATTAAAAGGTAGGTAGTGAAACCTAATCTTCTTTTAAACTTTAAAGCTTACGCGCAATGCTGTTTACAATAATAATGAGAACTTCACATAATACAGTTTCGTTTTACGAATCCGTTCTCAAACATGATTTCTTATACATATTTATTTATAAACAAAACCCACACAATCCTATATTCACTGGTTCACATCCCGCAGGAGCCACACTTAACGACTATAAGGTTGCTATAAACAATTTGTTGGCCAAAGTATGGCCACCGAGGCGTCTGTTGGCTGCACTCAGCAGCGTATAGTTCTGTACTGTACCGTTTCTTACTCTTGGAATAGTTTATATAATTTATGTTATAGTCACAGGTTCCAATTTTGCTAAATAATACAGTGAAACCCCAGTAGAAAAATACAGAGTCGTATTTCTCTAGCGCATCGAGAATTTCTTATCGACTATCACATCAATGACCCCGAACTATTACCTCTTGTTACCTTGGATGGATGAAAACAATCATATTTCAAATATGTTTGATATTGATATTAAAACACAGACCCAAATCTTCCGGGACAAATCTTTGCAAGTTTTTAAATTGTAGTAGCTGGGAAAAGCAATCGAACAATACGATGAACACAATATTTCAAAATCAATACTCTTACTCAATAAACTTAGGCAGGAGCAATTGCCTAGATTTGAAAAAAATAATAGGATATTTTCTAACCCATTCAGAGTTAAACCGTTTTTTCTTCGTTCAATTCAAATTTGTTATGTTTATGTTTGCTATAGTTTGTTCCAATGTCACAGTTTACGTTGGACATATTTTTCACATTGTTAATCGCAACGACTGTGTAAATAACCCTCAATAGAATGTCGTTATTAAGGATCTTCAATTTTGTATGTTGGCGGAAAGGGAAGGCCTAGATTTACGAAAAATAAAAACCAATATTTGCGAGCAAGTTCTCAAGAAGTTCACACACGACAGTTTTCAGCACGTACCCATCATTCCTACAAGAAAGGAAAATGTTTTTTTTTTGAAAAAACATTTTCAATGCAAATATGTGTTGAATATTTCACTTTTCTTTTATCACGACTTTCTATATTCTTTTTGAGAGAGTAAAAAACATCTGCAAAAACATCAGTTCAGCGATTGTCCTGGAACCTAAGAAACATCATGCTGGTTAAAATCTACTAAACCAAACTGAAATTAAAATTTGTTTGGTACCAATTTATTATATCAATGCACTAGAAATGTGTGGGGGCTCGTTTGGGCTTGTGGTTAGCGTATCTGCTTCCAAAGCAGAAGGTCCAGGGTTCGATTCCCGCTACAATCAGAAGTTTTTTAGCTTCTGATTTGGAGTCCATCAGTTCTTTTCTTTGGAGTTTGTTTAAAAGGTGACTTGGAGCCGTCCTAGCAACGAAGCACATAAAAAAATTTCAGAGTTGTTCTGAATCGGCCTTGTTGATTCTGGCGTTGATTCGCGGGTGTTCGCACTGTCCATACCACTGATTGCTGTATTTCCTATTAAAAATATCGATCTTTGGTTGGTTATCGCTCACTCGTCGATTGCGTCGGGGCCTGCAAGGTTAGCTTGGTCGCTTTGATTTAAAGTCCCCCACTGAAAATCAGTTATATAACTGAGTGGTGGGTACTCTAAATAAAATTTATTTTTTATTTTATTTATTTATTTACTATAATCAATCTAGGTCTCCTTGAAAATTTAAGTCAACATGGGGGAAGAAACATCACTTTATATTAACATGGTTGTAACAACAATCGCTATGCGACAACCCACGAGATTCGAAAACCTTAAAATTTTCATGTAGGTGTTACGATTTTTGGTTCTCGTCGAGTTTAAAACTAATTTTTTATTACAATTGGTGGTGAATGTAAATATATTTTTTAAATTTTAGTTCACAAATTTCGCACTTCAGTGAATTAATTTCCATATGATTGCGATAATTCCTACTCGCATGAAACCATCAAATACTCATTATCACAACGCAGCGCACACTTCACAAAAAATGCGCCCCCAAGGGCAATAATAAAATTACGCTCCTGTAGAATAATTATGATAGATGCTCTGTCTTTGCTAACAAGAAATGTCCTAGCCCTTTCAACCATGTGGTCTGGTGGGGATCGCGTGTTATTGCTATTATGATAATTCGACCGGACCTCCCACAGTAATAATTGTGTGGTTAGTGAGCCTACGCCATCGGCTTGGTAGTCTAGCGCGTCGTACTGCCGGTTAGTACAGACGCAGATATAGGCGAACTGTCATGGAAGCTCCACCCAAGACCACACCATGGAGTTTATAGTATGGTTAGAGAGTCTACGCTATAGTGGCTGATTGTAACATGATTTTGTAAAAAAAATTGTCGAATAAAAATTCATATATTTCTTTTCAATGGAACGAATAGTATTATTTTTAGAGAAGATTGAAAATATAAATGTGTAAAATCGGTAAAAAAGTTGGGTTTCCCGTAAGTCTAATATATTTCTAGTATATACAGAAAAACCAAAATATGCACAAAAAAGTAGTTAAGTTTAAGATATGAGCTTATGATAATTTTCGTTTAAACAAAAAAAAAATTTCACTCAAAATCCAACATTTCCCTAAATTCTGTCAATATTACAATGGAAAATAAAAATAATACTAAAAATCTTAGAAAAAATATGAAACGCTATTATCGTTAGCTTAAAATTGCCAAACTAGAGCGAATTTAATTCCAGGTCTGAATGCCATAACTTTAATGATATGATTTATATGTTTCATTTATGATTACATTTTTAAAATGTATTTTTCTGAATCAGGGTTACTGCAAACTGTGACTGCATCTTGGTTGGTTATATGGGAATTAACGAACGAACGAATTCTGTCAAACATTAGTGCATACCTCAACGATGTGCACACTACTAAAGCATATTTTTGGCGGCAGGACGTGGTAGACATCAGACAGGAGAGTAGATCAGCGGAATCAGCGGAATCCAAGATGGCGGCGGTAACTTGCCATTTTTGAATTTCCCGCCAGGCGCCATCTTGCTTCCGGCCGCCGTTTTGTTTCCGGTGTTTCCGGTGGTAGTTAGAAAGTAAGGCTCCGAAAACAGCATATGGTGGAATCAGCGGAATCCAAGATGGCGGCGGTCACGTGACCGCCATTTTTGAATTTCCCGCCAGTCGCCATCTTGTTTCCAGCCGCCATTTTGTTTCCTGTCACGTGACAGCCGCCATATTGGATTCCGCTGATTTCACCATATGCTGTTTTCGGAGCCTTACTTTCTAACTACTCAGGAGGTAGCCATATACTAGCGTAGGGGCTCTAACTCAGAAAATAACTCAATGCAACCCTGTTTTACGTCACTATAGCCTATCCTGACCATCTGAGATTGAGACGAATGTGAGTGTGACAAGCAAATCGGTCGGCTCACGCCTCTTGTAAAAAGATAGCGATACGAGCCTCAAGTGAAATGGTCGCAATTTGCAATGCACAGATAATATCAGCAGCGAAACTTATAATTCGACATGATGCTGAGTGATGTGACCTTGGATTCAGTGCTGTTTTTACTTCGGCGCTGTGTTTGCCATGAGAGGGACCAGTTGGCTGGAGGTTTGGGAAGCTCCTGAGTTTATAGCGCAAATGAACGACGTGAGGGCATTTCAGGTGATCTCTATGGGACTAAAAGCGTTAGTATCACATCACCGTACGAGACGAATACGTGTACAGAATATTTATTATGTATTCTCAAAAGATCTCTACACTTATAAATAGAAATTCACACCGAAAGTAATTAAATTGTGCCTCACGACCTTACAAAACGATTTATTTTTATCACACATAGGCCCTACATATTTATAAGATTTTTTCCAGCTCCAACTTAATGCGTGTGTACAGTCAGGGTCATATATAAATCAAGAGGTCTGAAAGATACCTCTTTCACCGACATCTCGTGGTCAACTCTTGGTGCCATTATTTATATCGTCCTGTGAACTGCATTATCGATCGATGGAAATTCCCTAGACTATTTTGATGTTATTAATATTATTTAGGAGGCTTTGAAAGACTCTTGGTCAACAAAATAGTCAATATCTAGAAGGCAGTCAGAAGTGAAATAAAATTTTATCAAAACAAAAGCATAAAACAAACTTTGGTTGTTTGCAAATAAGACTTGACAGCCAAGATAGAATTATTCAAAATTAATTAGAAACTAAGGCAAATATAAGAACTAAGGCATAGTCTTTAATGCTATGCCTAGGCCAAGGTATCGATATATAATGCTCTCTTAACGTTCCATGTTATATTTCTTCTAGGCTTGATAGTTTCTCTGGTGAATAGAGAATTTTCCTTTGACATTTTAGCAGCCATGTTTCTTATTTATGTCGACAATGCAGTTCACAGGGCGATATAAATAATGACACCAAGAGTTGACCACGAGATGTCGGTGAAAGAGGTATCTTTCAGACCTCTTGATTTATATATGACCCTGGCTGTACAAGTTTTTAACTTTTAAACGACCATGTGAGTATGGATAATAATTTTAACAGTAGTTTATTTTTGTTGTATTACATTGAATAAAAGAACGAAATGTATTATTTAGTGTGGACACGTGTTAAGAATATTGCAACAAAAAATATTTATTGAGCGATGAATTTAAGTTTTTAAAATTTTCACTGTCAGATTAAAACAAATTGGTTTGTTTTACTCGATATAGAAATATTATTTATTACATGGTTGGAGAAGAATCTCCACCACCCCCCATTATTGGACTTTCATGAATTTTGTATCCGTTTTTACTATTACTTTTACATTTGTATAAAGAGAATCATTCTATCCTCATCTACTTTTTTCAACAAGGTAAACAACAACAAAAATCGCACAGTAATGGTGTTTGATAGTAACACAGGACATAAGTTGACCATCATAAGAGGAGGATTATAAAATAGTGGGAGGGAAGAAGTGTCGGCAAGCCCACCCAAACCGGATGTACAAGAATCGCATTGTCTTCCTCCTCATTTGAGCTGCACGACTTGGTTTACAGTGTGTTCATCTGTGCTGGCTATTGTTAATCTCTTTGCAAAGATTGTTTGAAGTCAATGGACAATTTAAAACGCTAATTTTTAATTACGATGGTGGTAATCCCATGTGGTGAGAATCAAGGCTTCGATGTGTCCCATCAACATTAATATGTATGTGCTCGATATTGAACATTATCGACGGGCGGGGACGGGGACGAACACGAACACGAACACGAACGCGAACGCGAACACGAACAAACGAACAAACGAACACGAACACGAACACGAACACGAACACAAACACAAACACAAACACAAACACAAACACAAACACAAACACAAACACAAACACAAACACAAACACAAACACAAACACGAACCGCGATTACCAAAATTATGATTTTGATTGCAAATTGAATTGATCAATATACACAATCATATTATTTGTACTAATTGTACGTGCATATTTATGTGGTTATGCAGTGTTCTTGATTCACACTGAATTGAACATAAAAGCACAGACTTCCTGTCCGACTAGTGCGTATAGCTGGCCGGCCATTTCTAGGTAACTTTGTACTTTGGTCCAGCTTCAATATAATCATATTATTGTAGGCCTTCATTGTTGTGTTATATTATAATATCAACATTTGGTTAGTCACTGATATTATTTTTATGTACATGTATTTACTTGGTTTTATTTTTTATCATCAGTTTTTATAAGTTTAAAAGTTCCATTGGTATTATAATGTTTTCACTAAGAGTATTCGGCACCAAAAAGCACACTAGCGCGGCCCCTGTTGGCGGAACGTAGAACCCGAGCAGTAGTGATCACTCAGGCAGACACAGCGGCAAATAACGTAGAAGAACGTGTAGATGTAACTAAAAAGTTGAGTTTTCGGCGTGATACGTTTTGTTTACGGATGTTGAACGTTTAGAAAAAAACAGAGAAATATTTGTGCTATGTTTATCACAAGAAAATACATTTTAAATGAAAGAAAAAAAGTGCACCATAAAGTGGACACCTGACGCAAGGGTTATGTCTCGAATGGTTAAGCATTGGCCTACATTTCTCTTTTAAAAAAGGGCCTGCAACTCTTTACACTTAAATAACAACTTTTAAATTATCGTGATCTCAATTAATATTTTGGTAGGGCCTACTCTTAATAAAAAACATTATTCTTACATTTAAGTCCAGGCATAAAGTCCGAAAACATAAAATCAGATGACAGCGTGGTGTCACCCACTGAGTTTTCCCGTTGTGTTTGATAGATTTTATTTACTATATGTTATTTTTTTAATAATTATGCCTAATTGTTTTTTTTGCCCGTCACCGACACTCATATTAAATCACGTTTTAATCCAATTCAGACAATTATTTTAATTCATGTCTATGCAAAAAGGCTATCACACCGTTCCCGATTGTTACACATACAGGCCTACATAGGCCTACATTATATATTATATTATATATAAATAAGGCACACTTTGTCGATGATTACAAATTGACAACACCCGGATTTTAGCATAGATGTAGACCTAATTTATTGACCTTTTCAGGGAATATGATGAAAATAATACAAGTTGTACTATTGTAATTGCATTACCGCGGGAAAATGTTAAATATTGCACCTTGCACTTCAGCTGTTCAGTGTTATATCAATTTGTTGCGAAATATTTGTTGATACAATGAACAGACTCCTTTCACTTTAAAAAATTAACATTCTAAATTCAAATTTGGTAATAATTCTTTGGACCAATACCAATTTTGGGGGCAACTTTACTTATAGTAGTAGGACTGTAGGACACAATACACTACTATATAATAAATAATAATCTGCTTATGAATTATTTTCTGGATATTCTTACGCTCAAACATAATAATATACCCAACTATTATGATGATATTATTATATAATATTTTACATTTCACCCCTATCCCATTCAGGAATATAGGAAAAGGAAGGTATATCTAGGTCAATTTTGGCTATAGTTCGCCTACCTACGCAATTACGCCTACTTTTGGTTGTAAAAGAGCATAAAAAATGCAAACAGTAGATGAAAATATACATCTTATTTAATGCGTGTGCGAGATAGGTAAATAAGAGTGAACAGATTGGAATTATTCCCCGAATTGTCATAACCGGCGTGACTGATACACGTTAGCGCCATATACGCTCCAGCCCGGAATCACAATTACGCCAGCCATGTTGTGACGTAGCGGGCCGCCAGTGCTGCGATCTACATGTCGTTTTGGTGCCGAATATTTGTATTAAAATTCACTGAACGAATTCTCAAGACGCTATTCATGCAAATAAAACTGGAATCTCCCTGCAGAGACCTAGATCTATGCTCTGTGTGGGCACAGAAGCAAAGCATACATTAATTCGATTAATTAATCAGTGTTGGTCGGTTGTAATTTGACAGGCGTCTCGGAGAGTGTGTACGGGTAGCCGCTGTAACGCCTGTAATCCGGACCGGAGTTGATTGATATGAGCATCTTGAGAGATAGCCATCGAACATGAAGCTACTACTGGACCAGACTGGACAGATATGAGCATCTTGAGAGATCCTGGCCTAGACTCAGGAGAGCATTCTTTAGGGTCTAGGAGATAATGGTATGTGACTTCGGATGAGATTCAGGGTGTCTTGACTTGACCAGTAACGTGTTTGCATTGCTACACACCAGTCGGCTGATACGCTTGTATCAAGAACATTTTTAATTTCATTTTGTATAGAATCTTAAAAACTTCTATTATTACGACAATTTTTTAAATTTTTCTATTCGAGACGATGAATGTACAATAATAATTGGGTTATAAGGCTTAATCGTTACAATAGTCTACGGCCTTCTTCGTAGCTAGTGCCTAAATGCCCACACGGAACTACGTATTGCATACGTACAATAGTGCTTAAGTTGAATGTACAAATATGAGCAGATTTTTTTATACATTTACTTGAGATAAATGATATTGGTGGTGTTTCTGTTTCATAGAAATAATTCAAAACTTTTATTTCTGTCTTACAACTGGCTTCTGTTTTTTTTTTAAATAGACCCTTTCCTAAAAAAAAATAAATTATATATAATTATATTATATTATTAAAAAGTTATAGTTCAATTTACTGGTGACTAAATGTTCAGCATATTATTCCCTTGCATTGATCTGTTCTGGTGTGAATCGTACAATATTCCATGATGTTGCGAGTTTGTGATTGAAGCCAATTAATTGCTAAACAGGTAGATAATACAGCCCGAGGCCTAGGCGCACGCGTATTGCGGGTTTCTATAATACAGCTCACCCCCCTCGAATCTATTTCTTCCCCGTGCTGTGAACTAGATGAGCTCTCGACTTCCTTCTCGATCATCGGCTCAGTTTACACAACCCGTACACGAATACACAAACCTGCCATCTTCAACGTTTTGCAAAGCAAACAATGCGATTCGATGATTTCTAAATTATAATTACAACCCAGTAGGAAGAGGAGGTAGCTAATGTACATATATATAATTCTTTCTATTCGAATGGTGTATTTTACTAAAAATAAAACAATCTTTGGAAGGGGAGAGTTTCATCAGTTACGCTAACCAATGTTTACTATTTACCACATACTGATGAATATGTGCTTTTTTGGAGTGAGCAAATATCGGAGGCCTTTATTAGATGTTTATGCTTTAAATACAACTCGTTTAATGAAAACACAATAACGACATCTTATTAAGCCCACAAAAAAAACTCTTCGGCGAATACAAAGTCCACATTTAGGATGTCAACTCATTGCGAAAAAACTCAGAAGGGGCAGAAAACATCCATCGAAAAAACTGTTCTTAATGAATCATCAGTGTTGAGAAATAAGCCCAATAAAGTAGCTTCAACTAACACACGGTATACTAGCGACTTAATTCTTCTTAAGAGAGATTATTGACAGATCGGATTTAAAAAAGAATGACGATTTGAATACCAGAACACGTTTCAAGACGTTCAGCTATTTTATGTCTACATAATTTATGTCAGTTAGATAGATCATCGATCTGTGTTTATCATGGGAACTGACGAATAATTGCACCTGTTGTGGTTTATGTTTGTTTCACACTTCACTGATAATAATGTGCCAACGACAACTTCATCAAAATCATACATTTTAAATAAAATAAGTACAAAATTATCTCAAGGCTATTCGACCGCGTTTTTCTATTTTCCAAAATATAGTGAATGTCTTTGAAACCTGGCTATTTTAGGAAATCAAAAATATTTTTTTCAAATTTTTCTGATCCGGTACACGGCCAATATAGCCACCTAAAAATAATTCCCAACTTCAATTCGCCAGGGCATACCATTCAACGTAGGGTGTTGTGTTTTTGTGACATTAATTTTCAACTGTTTTTCTATAGACTGACTGAGAGAAAAAAGATTTTTTTTAACAATTGTCTTTCCTGCGAATTTTTTCGTTTGGCGGTATTTTTTACCGATTTGTACCGCCAAACAAAACAATTCGCAGGAAAACAATTTAAAAAAAAATTTTTTTCTCTCAGTCAGCCTATAGAAAACCAGTTGAAAATTAAAGTCACAAAAGCCCAACACCCTACGTTGAATGATGTGCCTTGGCGAATTGGAAGTTTGAAATTATTTTGAGATGGCTATATTGGCCGTGTACCGGATCAGAAAAATTTGAAAAAAATATTTTTGATTTTCTAAAATAGCCAAGTTTCAAAGCCATTAACTATGTTTTGACTTAGTAGCATATTTTGGAAAATAGAAAAACGCGGTCGAATAGGTCACGAATAAGTCACGATACATTTTTTTAGCGTGGAAGTTTAAATTAAAGCGGAACGTATATTATTCGTGTCGGTACGTTATTCCGTTAACCGCGTTCAAAGCAAACATTCATGATTTTTAATGAAACTCTCATGGTTAATCCTTGGTCAAAGGAATTCCAACCAATCCAACTTGTATGTAATTACCTGAGGAGACAATGTCGTACACTGATTGGCTATGATTGACAGCACGACTTTAGCCCGGTAGTTCAATGTCCGGTTAAAGTGGCAAGGAAATTTAACTACCAGGTAACAATTGTTATCACTATGGCAACCACCAATGAGAAGCCGTCTAATTATTTAAGTAGGGGACTAAGTGACAGGTAAATTTTAACTAGACATTGAACTACTAAATCTTAGAAGTAAAACATTTTGTGATCGCACAATTCAGTTAGCCTATCTATAAATCGTCGTTCTAAGAGCTGTGGGTTCAATGCGTAAACTAAACGTAAAAACGTGAGTTCAAATCTTTCATCAGACATGATGTTTTCATCGTAATTTTAGATTTTTACACATACAATTTTTTAGCGTCATTAATCATATTTGTACCTTGTCTATGTTCCTCTTGTAAAACAAACAACGTGTCATGAACATTGTGGATCATTTTGCTCGACTACTTTGTAAACTGCGACTCGAAACTTAGTTTTAAGCGGTGCATTCGCAAAAGCACATTCGAACATTTTAATGCAATTTATTATCAAATCTTAAAATGTACTCAATTAAACATAAGAAATTGTGTATTGTTGAATGCTGATACAGTATACTATTTTACCTATTTTACACATTACACTAAAAATGTAACAAAACATTGCTATGAAAAAAAACATAACCAATACCCACCAAGACCACAGTAAAATACATATTTGAAATGAATTAAGAGAGAGAAAAATAAATTCAACCACTCAAATTTAAATTATGTTTTTTCACAATAATTTGTTCAAACTAGCTGCACTGCAGCACTTGTGAAAATATATTTCTGAGCGAAACTAAGTAAAAGTGATTAGCTTGCTTCAATCAGAGCCATGAAAGATTGTATTTTATTTTAATTAAAGTCAAACTCTTCTGTATAAGTTGGTGTAATTCTATTGTTCCCAAGACCCATCAGTCAGGCTACGTTCTCCGCTAATCGCCTTAAGATTGTTCTTTACAGGAAGTATGAAAAGCTTGGTATTGCAATGTTGGAAATTGAAACTCATTTGTATGAAGAAAAAAAAACGCCTTTGAAATCAAAATTACTAGGTGTAATAATTACAGTTCAGCTTCTGTGCAAGAAAAATGTACTGAGCATTTCTTGCTCTTTGAGTCACACAATATTTTCATGTTGGGATATAGCTACCTAACATAAAACACACATATTTCGTATACACTCCGAAACAAAACTTTGAACCATGTATTTTACTAGGGAAACGCCAAAGTCGTTGTTAAACGAGTGAGTGAGTGAGCCAAGTGTTGAGTACCCGGGAACATTCCCTTTCCTCCCCTATACCTAAGGATCTAGCCCAGTATGAGGAATGATACCGGGTACTCAACACATGGCTCACTCACTCGTTTAACAACGACTTAGGCGTTTCCCTAGTTATATAAATTGAACATTTGAAATGCGAATCGTATTCAAAACGTAACGTCCAAGATAAAACAAAATCACCTAAGTTTTATTTCCCATTTAACACCCCTCCAAAATATAATGTGGGTGTAAAAATATAAAAAAGTTCGAGCTAACGGGTATCGAACCCCAACCCTCCGTGCGGTAGACTTAATGCTTACCAATAGGCCATGCAAGCCACGTAGATATTGTCCGCTAGCTGCTACTAAACAAATGATATCGATATTTTAAAAATCACATTTTTATTTATTGTAGGATTAAATCGCAATGGATATAGCTGATTTTGTTTGCAGTTCTCAGTAAACTCGTACCGGATGTCTGTTTAAAATTTCAGCCCAATCTGTTCAGCGGTTCGGCTGATTTTCGACGTACAGACAGACAGACAGAATCACAGAATGAGGGCCGTTTGAGTTGAATGGAGACACTCAGTCGCTCCGCTCCCTCGTTTAACTAGGGAAACGCCAAAGTCGTTGTTAAACGAGTGAGTAAGCCAAGTGTTGAGTACCCGGGAACATCCCCTTTCCTTCTCTATACCTAAGGCTGGATCTAGCATTAGCCCAGTATGGGAAATGATACCGGGTGCTCAACACATATAGCTCACTCACTCGTATAACAACGACTTTGGCGTTTCCCTTGTTATTTAAATTGAACATTTAAAATGTGAATCATGTTCAAAACGTATTAGCGTGAAACGTTAACACAATTTTCAAGATAAAACAAAATCACCTAATTTTTATTTTCCATTTAACACCCCTCAAAAATAATGTGTGGGTGTAAAAATATAAAAAGTTCGAGCCAACGGGTATCGAACCCCAACCCTTCGTGCGGTAGTCTAAAATTGCTTACCAATAGGCAATGCAAGCCACGTAGCTATCGTCCCACTAGCTGCTACTAAACAAATGCTATCGATATTTTAAAAATCACATTTTTATTTGTTGTATGATGAAATCGCAATGGATCTAGCTGATTTTGTTAGCAGTTCTCAGTAAACTCGTACTGGATGTCTGTTCAAAATTTCAGTCCAATCTGTTCAGCGGTTCGGCTGATTTTCGACGTACAGACAGACAGACAGAATCACAGAATGAGAGTCGTTTGAGTTGAATGGAGACACTCGGTCGCTCCGCTCCCTCGTTTAATTACGTTGTTTTAACTAGGGAAACGCCAAAGTCGTTGTTAAACGAGTGAGTTAGCCAAGTGTTTTGACTTCTAAAACCGGACCGTCTGGTCACCTTACAGGAACTCATTCTGCTTGCCACAATAATTATTTAAATTGAACATTCAAAATGCGAATCGTATTCAAAACGTATAGCGTGAAACATCAACAAATTTCCAAGATAAAACAAAATCACCTAATTTTTATTTCCCATTTAACACCCCTCAAAAATAAAATGTGGGTGTAAAAATATAAAAAAAGTTAGAACTGACGGGTATCGAACCCCATCCATCCGTGCGGTAGGCGAAATGGTTACCACTAGGCCATGCAGGCCACGTCACCTTCATCCCGCTAGCTGCTACGAAACAAATGCCATTGATATTGTTAAAAATCACATTTTTATTTATTGTAGGCTTAAATCGCAATGAATCAAGCTGATTTTGTTAACAGTTCTTAGTAAACTCGTACCGGATGTCTGTTTAAAATTTCAGCGCAATCTGTTCAGCGGTTCGGCTGATTTTCGACGTACAGACGTACAGACAGAATCACAGAATGAGAGCCGTTTGAGTTGAATGGAGACACTCGGTCGCTCCGCTCCCTCGTTTAATTATTTATATGGATTATAAGATAAAAACTAAAATGTTGCAATGTTCCCATTGTACTACATTATAGATGTTCTTCTTATTTGATGAATTTTGCAACCTTAAATACACAAATTAAGATTATTATTGTAAATGTAATATAAGATATTATAGGGTACTGAGAGAATTTATTTAGTAGATATTAAAGGTTCATAATAATACGTGTTATGTGTACAAAATTGTAATCCAAACGAAATTTGTATTGGATGGGACATGCTATAATATCCTGATATAATGATAATTTAATGTTAATTTTTAATTTTAATAAACTGGTGGAGGTCCCTGAGGAAGAAGACAGAGGAGAGGAAGAAAGTGAAGTTGATGACGCAGAGGAAGAAAAAGATGATGTGGGAGAAGCGTCAGGCATGGCTAGCGGCTTCGATAACCCCGTGGAGCAAGAATGTGGTGGACCCTCCCACCCCCTACCCGACTTAGTTGGAAATAGGGTTTGATATTAATTAATTAATTAATAAACTATGTGCCCGACGTAATGTAACCAAGCATTATGCTTGCTTCTCCAGAGATCAAGCTCCGTCTCGTATACTTGTAGGTGGTCTCTATTGCAGTGACTCTTTAATATGCGACAGAAGATTTCATGTAATTATCAATATCCGTTTGGATTTCATTGAATACACAATATTAAAAAGTTTGGTGAGTTTGGTTTGGAAAAATTTAAGCAGTACGAAACGTTAGATGAAGATAGATAAAGGATAAAGAGGTGATACAAATACTATATACAATGTGGGATTCGAACCCAAGTCTCAAGGCTCCAAATTCCAATGCATCTTGCCTCGTAAGTAGAATTGTGAGTATAATTGCTAGCAACAAGCAATACTTACACAGTACACCATAAGTTTACTAATGTTGCATTATGAGTATTTTTAGCAAAGTGCATTTTTTTAAATGGTCGTTACATCTACGTACGGTTTGCACTGGTTTTGAATATTAATAGGAAAGAAGAAATCATCTGAGTACGCTATAGGCTACAGACAAGTACAGACAAGAAAAAGCTCCGTCATTTTCATGTAAACGAATGAATTGAAATTTAAGTAATATATAATTTATCGCGTGACATTTGCGGAAAACATTTTTAATTGCGTGCTTTTTCTATCAAAGCGGTGCATCAAATTTTAATATAAAATTAGATTAACAAAATGATAAACGACTACACATCCAGAGCAACAATGAATATAATTTAATGAATGAGGAATATTTGTTACAATTGACATTTTAGATCACAATAGCTTTTGATTTATCGTTTGACCCAATTATACTATATTAAATTAGGCCCACAATTAATAAGAATAGTTTTCAAATGCTCAGATATTTTTGTACCAATTTTACGCAATTGGGACAACAAATGCAACAGATGAGACCAATTTAATTATAAAGACACGTACAGATTATCGAATAAAGACAAAACATAACAATGAAATAATCTTCGTATTAATATGATTTATCGTTTCAATGCATATGCAGTCAAGTCAATAATTGTTCAGGGACCAAAATAGCAGTGTCGTTCACATGTCATATCTTTAGCTTATTCTCCCATAAGTTTAAATATAGCCCGCCACTTCTGTTAAGATTAAAACTCTGTTTTTATTTTAGACTTCAT
>JAMZAV010012700.1:0-17658 GCA_024449915.1 Sweltsa coloradensis | reverse complement strand
TTTAATTTTTTACACCTTTTCAATTTTTTGATCCGGAAATTTGCGAAAAAAAACGTTTGGGAAATTTTTTAAATTTTTTTTGCCTGTTCTTTTTTGTTCCACATAGATAGATACAAAAGCATCGCCAATCAAAATGACCTATTGTAACACGGTCGGGGAAACTGTGAAAAACTCAAACACTCAAAATATGCTTTCCCAAAAATTTACACCCCTTTTGGTAATCAGCAAATTTTGAAAAAACATTTTAACCCAAATTACAAAACAAAATAAGAGGTTTTACAAAAAAGGCTGAGAGTACGTCAATAATGGTCAAATTTTTTTTCAACAAAATCCCCCAAAGGCCCACGGGGCATAAAAATGCCCCAAATGTTGTTTGGGGGAGTTTTTTGACGGGGGGAAAACCTAGTCGAAAAATACAAATTTTGACAATTTTTTTCGGGTCTAGGGGGCCCCAAAAATTTTTCTTTTAATTTCTAAATTTCAGCTAGTTACCCTGAATGAAATATATTTTTTTTTAAAGGTGTTCCCCCTTTAACAACAATAGCCCGGAGTCTACCGAAATTTGAGCCGCCAAAAAAAAATTGGGTATCTTGGTTTCCCGGAAAAAAAAAATGGGTCAAATGGGAACAGGTAACCTGTGTTTTGTTATGAAATATATGAAGTGTGGGGCCAGCTTTGTTTTGAAGTCACATTATTGAGTAATTGCTGGCACACACCTGACGAATACGAGATATTGAACTTTCGGTCGATATGAAGGCCAAGGCTGTGTGGAAACCGCCATACCCTGTGGATACAAGCCTAACTATCTAATGGGTTTGATAAAAGGTTTTTTGAGACGCTAATTCATTATTTACTGACATTTTCTCCGTGAGTCGCTTCCGTTTTTCTATGACAAACTCCGTTGTCAAGCTGTCTGACCAAACCAAACATTATAAATCGATTCTAAGGAATTCGAATCACCGATAAAAACGTAGGTCACGTTATTTTATGTCTTTTTAAAGGTTTGACTTTGTTTTATGCTGACAACATCGCCGTCAGCCCATAACGACGGTATTTTTTTGCTAAACTACGCGGGTGCTCTAGATCCTAGATCTAGTCTGTATATCTAGATAGAGCTTTAGATACAAGTTTACAAGTCCTGAATAATGTAATTAATACATATACGTAGGAAGCGTAGGTTTACACGCAAGCAGAAAACCCAAAACACAAAACTCGACACAAAGGGAGGGACATTCACAACCAGATTTGTCGCTTACTTTTAATATGTAACTTTTATTTTTAAATTCGTGTTACAACAATTTTGTTTTAAGATGGGCCCTTACCAAATAAAATGTGTCCCAGAACCAGTTGTTAAATTGCAATAATTCTGATTTATCTTACCTCAACTCTCAACAGGAGACCGTGCTGTTAAGGGCACCCGTATGTGGCTATAGCCATGTTAAATTAATCAACTTTGATGTACCTTTTCTCAAGAACGGCTATAGCTTGTGAATTAAGTTTTTTGGAGGTAACAAAAACCTTCTTATGAAAATTGAATGAAAAACATTTGAGTAAAAAAAATGAACCCCAAAAAAAAGTCATGGAATGTTAACAAAAAATTTATCCACTTTTTTAAGTTTCAAATTAATATGAATTATTGGGGGAAAAAAATTTAAAAAATATGGTCATTAAAATGCTGTTCTATACCTGTCCCAACATGCCCTGAAATTTTAAAAAATTTCTACAAGCCAATCTTGAAAAAAAGGACTTTGAAAGAGAAAACGTAAGTTCTAGAAAATTTTGCAGTTAAAGTTTTGGTTGAAAATAAAGTCAATGGGGGTTGGGCTAGATGGGAAATTTCAGAAAATGTTTTTTTTAAGAATTTCGGGAAAATTTCAAATCGTTAAAAACATTCTGAAAATTTTAAAATTGTTTTTTCTTTGTTTTGTTAAAGGCTAAAAAAGCTGCTAAAGGCTGTAGGGGCAAAAAATGATTCAAACAGCCTACCCCTCCCCAACATAGAATTAGGTCCGAATTTTAAAGTCTAGTTAAAATTTATCTGCCAGTTAGTCCTCCAGTAAATATTTACAAGGTTCTGATTTGGGGTTTCCATAGTGAAAACAAGTTATGTGTCAGTTTAAATTTTTTGCCACTTTTAAAGGACATGAAAAACCCGGGGCCTTTTTCTTTCTACAAATTAGATGCACCATATTCGCAAATAATAATACTTTTTTAAAATAATATGGTTCGATTTTAAAACAAATTACACCCGATAATCTGAAACTTTAAGGAATCACTCAACCATTCAAAAGAAAAAGACAGATTTAGCCATATATAATCCCGGGTTTCCGAGGGAATTGGGACAATTTGGCAGTTAGCAAATAGCTATTCGTCGGCAAAATGCATCGAGATATTTAAATTTGCAAAAGGGGGAATAAATCATACAGGACAGCCCCGGGGGTCATAATTTTTTTTTTAAAATTTTTCATAATCACCCAAAAAAAATTTTGAACATAGCAATTTTGGGGTTTTAACAAAATCAAAATTTGTGAAGCCAATTTTGTTTTTTAAAAAATTATTTTCAAACAAAATTTTTAAATGTGTTACTGCAGAGCCTTGATTTCCCCATCGTGAGTCGTTTAAAATTTCAAAAAATACCTGTGGGGTCAGTCGGCCCAGCGAAAAAGCAATTTGCTTGAAAGATGTCTAAAATTAATATCTTAAAACGTTTGTAATATCATTTTTTAAGAATAGGTTAAATTTTTTTGCTTTAAAGGCCCAATTTACAACCTTAATTTTTTTTTCTAGCCCTACAAAGGGGTAGGCCGTTTAATGGTCAAACGTGATTGACCCGTCCAAGCTGAACTTGTAGCTTTTGTTTCAATGTTTGTAGCTTGAATTAGTTATTTATGTATTTTTTCCCTTTTGTTTTAAAATGCGACCCGGGTAAGTTTAATTAACTATCAAAATTCCCTGTGTTGGAAAAGTAAAACTAAATTGGTTTAAAATTTCTGTTCGCTGGCTGATGAACCTAGGCGCTTGAAAATTTGAAAGTTGTCACAAAAAAAATTAAAAGACTTACGTTTCTCCTTTTAAAATTTTTATTTAAAAACATTTTAAAAAAATTGGTTTTTTACGATTTCGATTTTGTTAAAAAGTTCAAATTTTACATATTGGGTTTGTTTTTTTGGGTGATTAGAAAAACCTTTGACTTTAGGGTGTATGTATACTTTTTTAAACTTTGCAAATTTTCATCTCTTTTTATCTTACGTGGGGTGGATGTTGCAACTAACAAAAGTGTCCTCTTCATTCCCTCTCATGTGAACATATTTAATAATATTGTTCAATTTTAATCGTGTTGTAGGCAGCAACCTACTAAATACTAATCATATTAAAAATACAAGATTAAAATACATTAATTTTATACATTTTATACAATGATAGAAAACAATAAGTGTGCTTGCAAGTTTATGTTCATGTAATAAGTGTGGGTGGTGAAATTATGGCAAATGATGTTGAGCATGTTTGATTTGTTGAAAGTGATGGCGAAGTGAAACATGCCACCAGTTGCGTAACTAGCCTTTGTTTTTTAGAGGAGAGAACATTTCTATTTCTATTTCGACTATTGAAATGAGAATGTGGGTAATGGGTATAGTCAGTGGAGTCATACTCTCTCTCCTGGCTAAAGGACATGATTGTGTACAACGGGGAGGTCTTCATAAAATATGTATGAAAAAATAGTAAAATAAGCATAATATCTCAATATCTATATTATATCTAAATAAATACCTCATAAGCTCATATCAAATGATAATTGTACAAATAATGATCTTTGGTTGGTTATCGCTCACTCGCCGATTACGTCGGGGCCTACAGGGTTGGCTCAGTCGCTTTGATTAACTGTCCCCCACTGAAAATCAGTTATATAACTGAGTGGGTAGACTCTAAATACAATTTATTTTTTATTATTATTAACCCCCCTCGCCCCACTCTGACCAAAATTGGGGGGCAGTCTCCCCTCTCGACCCCACGCAGTTACGCCACTGAATGCACGTTGCCATATTTTATCCCATATTCCCAATTGAAAATAACATAAAAATGATGATTGATTGCTGGTCAACGGTTTTTGTGTGGTTCGTTCATAATATTATTGTTTTATTTACAAATTGTTCATAATATATTCGATTCATTTAAAACAAAACTAAATCCCCCAAAACTATTTCAGCTCGTTGTATGAAATTTACCTTACTTTCCCACGAAAGAAAAAAATTGATGTGTTATCAGCAACCGCCCTTGTGGCACGGATTGACCTTTTTTTACGTGGCCACTAAATTAAATAACAATAAATCACACAAAATATTGTGATTTGTATGGACTACTACTAACCAATGATCATAACAGGAGAAATATCGGGAGAAATATTCCGCAATAAAGTGTGCAAGGTGTATATTATATTCAAGAGATCAGGGATACACTGAAATCGTATTTTAGTTGGATGAGCGTAGCGAGCGAAGCGAAGATTCCATTTCACTACACTGGAGAGAAAAATCCGGAATGTTTTTTTTTTTTTTTTTGTGTGTGTGTGTCTGTTAACACGATTCCGGCTAAACGGTTTCTCCGATTGTGATGAAATTTTATGGAGGCCTTCGACCATCTCTGAACTTAGCACTGCCACGTTTTCCCGCGCAATCGGGAAAATTTTTCTCATAAAAAACGCAATTTTACGATTTTTTTCAAATTTTAAAACATTTCTTCGACTTATAACTCCTACATGCTTTATCCTATTGTAATGATTTTTTCACAGAACCTTAATTTTATGAATTAATATATTTGTGTTAAATTTGAGCGCAATCAAATAATTATTTCTTATGAAAATTGCAATTTTACGATTTAATTCTTTTTAAAAATTACGATTAATTAAAAAAATTAAGTTGATTTAAAAAAAAAATTAATTTACTTAAAAAAAATCTTCGACTAAGTAATGATTTTTTCACAGAACAACAGAAAATCCGCGTAACACATGGCAGCTCAATGCACCAATTACGCTCATCCAACAACGCGGCGGGACTTTAGCGTTTTCCTAGTAAATAATGAAATAATGTGCCATTTCCGAAACTAGAAAACCTTTTATTGCTACAACCATAATAATTGGGGAGCGAACTGGAAGCACCCCTACATGCATTATGTTTCTGTCCGTCCGTCCGTTTGTGCGTGTGTCACGTGGCACGACTCAAGATAAACGGACAGACCTCCGATTGACATGCGTATTTCTTTGTTGTCCTTGTCCTGATGCAGAATGTTTTGGTGACCCTTAGTCCCGAGAAACGAGACTGTGGTGCCAGCATCGCCCAAACTTACAGATTGATACCCGGCACCACCACCAACCACGAGATTTGAAAGCTCGACACAAATGCCATTCCACTTTTGTATCCCACTTTATACTTGTCACCCTATGACTTACTTTCTACAGCAGCAATATTAGAACGCTTGAAAGATAACAGCGTTGTCTTAGTGTTCTTTGACGATCAGCTGCTGTTCTGTGACATGTGATGTAGAAAAACTTACGCTCGTGCGTTCGTACTTGAAAGCGAACACTGCGCGCCATCTGTCGTAGAAAAGAGGTAGCAGGTAGAAGTTCGTTTCCTTGGCGGGATGTTTGACGAGTGAACGTTAGAGAAAGAGTTCTAAATTTTATAACAGTGGATATACTAGATTTTAAGTAAATGTTAGTCACTACTCTTATACTGGCGATTACTTAGTACAGATGAAACACTGTACTGTCGTCTCCATATTCTTATCTGGTTATTTTCTCAAAAAAGTAAATAAATATAATCTTTATTCATTTTTATAGATACAGTGTTGGCTCGAGCGGGAGGTTCCGGATTCAAATCCCGTAGAGACCGGCAATCCTGACTGAAGTTTTTTCCGAGGTTTATCTCAGTCGTTAATGCGAATGCGAGCTATTGAGTCCTCTTTAAGGGGTATTCACCCGCTAAACTCAAAACATATATTTCTTCAGGCTAACTAGTTATGAATTTATAAATTATCAGAAAAATTATTGGGTCCACCATGACCATAAAAAACTGTCAAACCGTTCACTCAACGGTCAAACTTTGTATTTTTCGAGCTAGACAAATCAATAGACAAAAATCTCCCATAAGAAATAACATGGAGACGATCTTTATGCCCCGTGACCTTGGAGGATTTAGATAAAAAAAAATACTGGCCGTTATTGACGTACTCTATAGCCTTTTCTGTAAATCCTCTATATTTTGTTTTGTAATTTGGGCAAGTGGCTCAGTCAAAATATGCTAATTACCAAGAAGGAGTGTAATTTTGGAATGCATATTTTTGCGTGTTTCAGAGTAAATTTGAACACAGTTTTAATACACGATGCTATAAAGGACTATTTTAGATTGGTATGATGCTCTAGTATCTATGTGGAACAAAAAAGAGGCATGTTCAAGCCGAATTAAGAAATTTCCCAGACGCCAATTTTTGCAAATTTCTGGATGAAAAAAATTGAAAAATTCGTGTAAAATCACAGTTATAAGATATAATTTTTAAACGGTCATTTTAGTGTAGTATTATCCTTTTGACTAGGCCGCTTCGCGAACGATTTTTTTAGTCGCGTTGATGGATAAGCTTTTTTAAAAAAAGTTTTTAGTATGCGTGTGATCTCTTTATTTTTTTAAGTTACATTTCAAAATCATTTTTGTTAAATTAGGATAATTTTTATTTAGTTTTCGGGTTCGCCTCTTTGCTCTTGCGTGTTGTAGCGTTCACTATAGTAAATCAATATGATACAACATGATTATACCACGGTATATGCTAGGGGTATTTTGTAATGGTGACTTGGGACTCCGGGCAGCCATTCTTGCAATGAAGAACAACATTTAAATATTATAGTCAGATCTTCTAGAGCTGATTCGGTTAAACAATGTATACAACTTTCTTTGAATATTCTATTATCGGCTAGTCTTATCTTTGAGTATATAAAGGATGGTTATATACTCAAAGGTCTTACTCTAATATTTTTAGCACTCTGGCTTTAAACGTGAGAAAATATATAATCTTATTTCCAACTTTGAAATCGAGTAATGGATGTGAGGATCCACCCTCATTAATAAATATTCAAATATAATAAACAGCAGTGTTTTTAACTAGGAAAACGCCCAAGTTGATGTTAGACGAGTGAGTAAGCCATGTGTTGAGTATCCGGTTTCATTCCCTTTTCTCCCCCTATACCTAAGACTGGATCTAAACAGCGTTGGTCTTTATCTTAGGCTAGAGTGGCGCATTATTGCGTTGACGCGCCCTTATAACAAATAATCTCAAAACCCTATCATTTATACCTGTATATGTCCATCAATTTGTAATTTGTATGCAGATGTTCCCGCGTATTCAACACATGACTCGCTCACTCGTCTAACAACGACTTTGACGTTTTCCTAGTCTAGTTGGATAAGGCACCCTTATACCCGGAATGTGGGAGACCTGGGTTCAATCCCCTGGTCGGGAAAGATTTTGTAATTTCTGGATTGTATTTTTAAAATTATTAAACATGTTTTGAAATGCATATAACGCAGTGTAGTCTATCATCTGTGACAATACTATGGAAAACATAGCCAGTACGAAATACGTATAAATATTGCAAGGTTTACTCAATCTCCGAGCGGAATTTGGGGGTACCTTGAGCGTTCAAGATTCGATACACCTAAGCGCTGCATTTTTACAGCCAGACAAATAACAAACAAAACATATTTTTTCAGAAACAAAATCCTACACATTTTGCAGCCTATTTTTCAATTTATTATTTCTTGTAGGATTAAATCGCAATGGATCTAGCTGATTTTGTTAGCAGTTCTCAGTTAACTCGTACCGAATGTCTGTTCAAAATTTCAACGCAATCTATTTAGCGATTCGGCTGACTTTAGACGTACACACACTTGTACAATTATGAGCGCCGTTTGCGTTGAATTCAATCCTCAATCGCTCAGCTCCCGTGTCTAATACAACTAAACGTTAAATTAAATGTGACTTTCTCAGCCTATTTTCAATTTATTATTTATTGCGAGTTTAAATCATAACGGATTTTGCTCAAAATGTTTAACTGCACGCTAAAAACTTGTACCGGATGTTTGTTTAAAATTATAGCTCAATCTGTTTAGCCGTTCGGCCGAACTGACGCAAAGTCACTCACTCACAGACAAAAAAACACATCTATAGTGCCGTTTGAGTTGCGCTGTAGACTTTTAGTCGCTTAGCTCCCTCGTCTAACCATGAAATTAAAAGTCGCACTAATAATATTTAAATCTTTGTTCATGCAGACTATAATTTATTCAAACGAAACAATAAGTAACTTTTATAATTTTGCGTCGCGTTTTGTAAAATATTACAAAACATGTAATTTAACGTGTTTTCAATATTGGTGACACTGTAGACTGTAGTTCTTATAGTGGACATCTTAGCTGAAAACTTCGTCGTATCATAGATGCTTGATATCCTGTCATTCACAGCAACAGCATAATTTCTCTTAAGGAAATGTAATCGTCAGAGGTAGCTTATATACTAGCTAGCATAATATTCTATCGTTCTACATGGAACTCTCTTCCGGCTGATTTGAAGATTTCAATACATTTCAATGTTGGTGTTTAGAACTATTTAAAAATTTCTTACTAAAAACAATTTTAAAAATGTTAGCAAGTTATAATTTACGCTTTACCACCAAATTATTGTTCACCATACTAATCACCCTTTACCATCCCATTTAAAATTATTTGTTAACTTGTTTGTATTCGTATTTTATAATGTGGTTTTAAAAGGTACAACTTAGGCATAGTAAGTTAAGCATCATTCACAATCAGTTCTAAGTCGTAAGGCGCAAGGTCTAAGGCGTAAGGCGTAAGTCGTAAGAAATGCTAGGCGTTTACAACAACCATACCATTTTTCATTGCTCCTGTGTATTGCGCATGCGCGTACAGTCAGCTGTGGAGTTTCCTTGTTCGTGATTGGCTCGTCGTAAGAAACCGTCGTAAGAATTGGATTTTGGGCAATTCGTTACGACATAAACCATACGCCTTGCGACTTGGGACGTGTTGTGAACGTTCTGATTGAAATACATACTCGGCAATACAAATTATTACGCCTTGCTGGGCCTTGCGCCTTACGACTTGGAACTGATTGTGAATGATGTTTTAGACACTTTGCAACTGGGGTTTAATGGCAATTTTATAACTTTTCTTTAAGTTGTGCATCTTAATTTTCAATTAATAATTGTACAATATTTGTCAAAAACAATTTTTCGGAAAGCGCGAAACTACTTCTAGTGACCACATTAAAAAACGACGAGGTCTAAATATTTACTATTACTAGTTTTTAATACATAATTATCCCTTGGATGTTAGCTGCATTCTTTGAGACCTTATAATGTATCCACAACATTACATTTATGAACATGAAGTAATTGAAGACTTTGTTTCGAGTTTACGATGTTCGTTCATTTGGCCAAGGTGAAGTTCATTATCATTGCCCTGGTCTGCGCCCTTCACCAGACCCTCATCGATCACGCGTCGATTAGCTTCTTAATTCACAGTAAGAAGCGACAAAGCCGAGATACCCATCAATCAGTGTTAAAACCACGGTTCCTCGTTAGACTTGTTGTCTGGTACATCCCAGACGTTGCCGTGGATGACGCATGTGTCAGATCAGCGGCGGTTATAAAGGAAAATGCCGACCTAAAGCGGACATTTCGTAAGGGTTCAGTGATGATAAAAACCCACTACGTAAATCACTTAATTGTGTGAATTATTCAAGTTGCTAACAATCAATGTCGTAGCATAGACCAGTAAAAACTAGTAAAAATCTTAAAGAAACAAAGTAAGAACAAGTAATCATGCCTATATCAATATCTAGGTGCCCGTTAACGCGCTACACACTCAGGCACCTTATGCGTAATGTCTAATTCGTCATTTTCAATCGGTCAGCGATTCTGACCAAACGAGTGGGGCTACAACGTTCATATTTTACATGGACATTAAGGTAATAGTGATATAGTGCCTTTTGAAAGAAAAAGTTGAAAACGTTTGCTGGAAGGTTTACAAATAAAGGTTTTAATATTAGCCTTTTACAAGAATTGAATCAAAAAGTAACTACAGGGACTTGACAATAATCACATATATTGTTTACAAAAAACAAGTCTTTGGACCAATAGATTTTTACATTCTATTGTTAGTTGGTAATACCATAGCAATTAAATCGACTTTGATAAAATTATTGTATTTTAACAAATAATTTTGTAATGGAACTTGAAAAAGTAATGAGATCCCACACATAACAAAAAACTTGTAAAAAACAGCCAAACCTTACACAATCAAAAGCAATGAGATCTAAAAGAAATGCCAAGCTTATGTACCCTCCTACATTTTCGCAATCCACTTTGCCCTGTGACTGCATCCTTGCAAAGCTTGGCAAAATAAATTTGCACACACTTTTACATTTAAAACAATATTTGCAAATTGAATTTTGCCACGTTTTGCAAGGATGCAGTCACAGGACAAAGTGGATTGCGAAAATGTAGGAGGGTACAAAAGCTTGGCATTTCTTTTAGATGTCCTCATTGCTTTTGATTGTGTAAGGTTATGCTGTTTTTTTTACAAGTTTTTTGTTAAGAGTGGGATAATGGTATACCGTGGCGTATACTGCTTATTAATGATAAAACATTAATAAGATAATAACTAACAATACTGTCAATTAAAATCATATTATATAATAATAATGATATTAAAAATTAAATTAGTTAAACAATTTTGACTATCCTATTTCTTTTTTATAAAAAAACATTAGAAACTTGATAAGAAAAGTTATCCACAGAAATGATTAAGAGGGTATTAAGAGTTAAAGATAAAGAGATGAACATTAGGCCTAGAACTTAATAAACGATATAAATTATATTTTACACTTTAACTGTCATTATTATTATTATTATTATTATTATTATTATTATTATTATTATTATTATTTCTTTTATTCACCAATATGAACATTACATAATGGGTATTTAAGAACTTTCACCAGAGATGAACCACATCTCTAAGGTGAAACCCCTATTACATAAAAATTAAATATACATGGCATTAACAAAATACAATACATACAAGAAATAACAGAAACAATTTTTTTTTTTTATTCTAAAACTTTGCGTAGTATGTGGGCGGTTCCTAATAATGCTGCCTTTTGAAGCTCTGGAGTCCAGTGATTGCCAGAGATATGTTTGGAGGTTCTCTTCAAAACTTCTTCCAATTGTCCCACAAGCTCCAATAATAATGGGAACAATCTTACAACGGACATTCCACATTCGTTGAATTTCTATTTGAAGGTCTCGATATCTTGTGCGTTTTTTCTGCTTCCTTTAGGACTATGTTGCGGTCTGATGGAATAGCTACATCGATGATCAAACATTTTTGAGTCGCTTTGTTTTAACAACAATGTCTGGTTTGTTGTGAAGAACCTTTCTATCAGTGATTATTAGCTCATTCCACAATATGGTCACATTACCATTGTCAACTACTTTGTTCTGGTATATGCATGTACCATTTGTCAGAAGTTTCGATGTTGTAACTTCTACAAATGTTCCAATGCAAATATGCCCCAACTTTATCATGTCGATCAATGTATTCCGTTTTTGCTAAGACCGGACATCCAGAAATAATGTGCTCTACGCTTTCTTCATAAAGCTTACAAAAACGACACTTGTCATCTACGTCGAGTTTGAGAATTCTTTTTTCATAACTTTTTGTTCTTAAGGCTTGATCTTGTGCAGCTACAATAAGACTTTCAGTTTCACCTTTGAGATTACTTCTGCCCAGCCACTTATTGGTTTGATCTTGGTCAATATGTGGTTGCTCCATGCGTGTAATTTTATTGTCCATGCAAAGGTTTAGACTTCCAGCAACTTATTAAATCTTTCGGGATAATGTTCTTTATTTGCTTCTTGATTATCTTGACCTTGTTAGTGAGGGACCCATTTATCTGATTAATATCGGTTAATTCCAACCTGATTGAAACTTGTTGCCTAACTTAATGACAGATTTTCTCATAGCTTTGCTGGACTCATGTTCTTGAACCATTCTAATAAATTTGTCATCTCCCTTTCCTTCTATGTATAAACTCAACCAATCATTGCTGTTTTGTATGACCCCTCTATTTGAGTTATACCTCGACCTCCATTCTTCCTTGCAATATACAGTCTTTCGACGTCCGCTCGTGGAGGGTTGCATTCCGTTCATTGTCAACAGTTTTCTCGTTTTTCGATCCAATCTCTTAAGTTCTTCTATGCTCCAATCTAATATCCCAAAGCTATAAGATATTACTGGCACAGCAAATTGACCAATTGCAATAGTTTTATTTCGTCCGTTCAATTCACTTTCAAGTATTAATCTTAGACGTCGTTTGAAATTCTTTGCTAAATTTATCTTTCATCATTGTATGCTGAACACCATTGCCTTCTTCTATTCCAAGATATTTATAAGTTGATTCTTGACCAATGTCCTCAATAGTGGTATGCTCATCAAGTTGGATGTTTTCACTTGCGACAATCTTCCCTCTCTTGAATGTCGCTTTCTTGCACTTCTCGATTCCAAATTCCATACAAATGTCGTCACTGAAAGTTTTGACGATATTTAGTAAGATACTAAGTTCATCGTCATTTTTCGCGAATAACTTCAAATCGTCCATGTACAGAAGGTGCGAGACTTTGTCTTCATTCGGCAATAATGCATACCCCAAACCTGCGTCATTGAGGCACTTTGTCAAAGGAAACAAGCTCATGCAAAATAGAAGTGGCGATAACGAATCACCCTGAAATATTCCTCGTTGTATGTGAACATTACTTGATGCGATTTCTTCAGTTTCCGTTCTTATTTTCATACTTGTATTCCAATTTAGCATCATATTTTTGCAGAAGTTGACAATAATTGGATTGACCTTATACATTTCCAATACTTTTAAAATCCAACTGTGTGGCACACTATCAAATGCTTTCTTGTAATCAATCCCAACCTACACTAAGATTCTTCTGTCTCTGTTTACAATTTTCCATTATAGCTTTACTCAACAGAAGATGATCCTTACTTCCATACGTATTTCTACAACAACCTTTTTGCTCTAATGGCATTACATTATTTGTAGCTAAAAACACTTGCATTCGTTCAGTTATTATTGACGTTAAGATTTTATACATTGTAGGTAAACATGTGATAGGTCTATAATTTTTTGGTTGTTCAGTTTGTGCTGACTTTCGGTAACAAATACGTAACACCTGTGGTCAACCATACTGGTGCGTCTTCAGGATGAGCCACAGCATTATTGAGCAAAGTTACTAAAATAGTATGAGTGGATGTCAGTTGTTTTAGCCAAAAGTTGGATAATTTGTCTGGTCCTGGTGCTTTCCAGCTAGCACTTTTCCGAAGGGAACTAGACAAATCACACATTGTAATTTCTTCCCAATTCATATCCGGAGAATTAACACAATCCAATTCTTGATGTTGAATCCATTTAGCTTCTGAATTATGCTTTTTGTTATCTTCCCAGATTGATTTCCAAAAAGTTTCTATTTCATCTTTTGTTGGTGATTTTTTTATTTCAATGTTTGTTTTTTCCAAGCTCTCTGTAGAATTTATTTCCATTTTTCTGAAAAAAGTTTATTTTGTCTAAACCGCAGTGTTCTTTTCGTGTATCTTCTTATTCTCTGAGCTTTGGCCTGAATCTTCTGTTTCAATTGCTCTTCTACTTGAACCGCATCTTGGGACTTGTGTATACTATACTTTTCAAAAAGTTGCCGTTTCTTTACAGTAAGTTTATACGAAAGATTAATTTTAGTTCTTATTTCATAAAACAAGGATAGGTCTTTTCGCCATGAATCAATTTGTTTTTGTATTCTTATTTTCCACTTTGGTGTAATACGATTGTTTTTATAAACTGATTGTTCTTTTTTCACAAGCTTGTCTGTAATGACTGAGGCTGTTCCATAAACTAGATGATTAAGGCTTGTTTATGTCTATTGGATGCGATTCAGCATAATTCGGTCTAAAACAGCATTAGCATCTGAGATTAATTGTTCTGCTTTTTTTTTTCAATCTTATTTTAGCGAGGCGTTCACGGGAGTTTATGGGAATATTTTGAATTCGTATCCATTGAGAATAATTTCGTCCATTAAGATGGTACTTTCTTCAGTCAAACAGGAATGCACTTCCTCTAGATTGTGTTCATTGACATGCAATTCCCCTCTATAACCCCTATCTGGTGGCCTATTGTATATTTCTTCTATTGCGGGTTCCGGAAAGGCTTGTACGGGAATGTCATTGTCCAGTTCTTCCCTTCTGAGTTGAGGCTGTTCCCCATTAATCACAACTCTAACATCTTGTTTGATTACACTTAACTCGTAATCAGATAGTTTCTTTTTCCTTTCAATGAATCTCCTTTGATTCGCTAGCTTATTGGCATTAAGTTCTGGTCTTTTATTAGGATTGCGTTCCCGCCAAAGTTGGTAGGTTTGTTTCAAATTTATTGTCCCTGTTTTTTCTTGCACATAAAAATGGCACCAAAGTAATTCGTTATATTCCTCTCTACTCCATGGTTGGTGTTTGTTTGTATGATTAAGGTTATCATTATCATCAACCTCATGTTCTATAATAGTTCCCGGGTCATTGTGAATTGCTTCGTTATGATATCCTGGATCCATTGTTAATATATTACTTAAACATACAGTGCATCTTTTCCCCAACTTCCTTGAAATTTAAGATACCTTGATCTTCTGCACTATTGTTTCCATACACCTGTAGCAAGCTGTGCATCTTTGTCTTGCCTTGATTCAATAAACAAAACACTTTTCCTGGTTATAAAACTTTACATAAATTACAAATATTTAAACACAAATATAAACTTTTAACAAGCTTCCACTCACCTGCCAACGATAGTGCAGCTAGAGAATACCATGACAAATGTTCTGATATCAAAATCTACACAAAACCTTAAAGAAATCCCATTGAAATCACTTGCTCAACAGAGCCCATCTGACAGCATGCCAGGTTCAGGCAATGGTTGTTGTTGTTATTATTATTATTATTATTATTATTATTATTATTATTATTATTATTATTATTATTATTATTATTATTATATTATTATTATTATTATTATTATTATTATTATTATATATTTATCCCAGAACAGTTTTGCAACCAAAAAAACAAGGATATAATAAAAACAACATAACATCAACAACATAACAAACCTGAAAAAGAAAATACACATAGGACCTACAGTTAATATAATACACACATAACAAAAACTTGTAAAAATACAGCCAAATCTTACACACTTAAAAGAAATGAGATCTAAAAAAGGGCCAAGCTCATTCTACCCTTCCACATGTGCGTATTAGTGTCCCGTAACAAAATCATTGAAAAGCTTGGCAAAATAGAATTTACAATATTAATTTAAACGTAATAGTTCATCCAAGTTCTTTTTTTCTAATTAATTTAAACGTAATATCATGCAAATTGGCCAGCAGGCAAGTAAGAGTATTTATACAAATCAATCCTTGCCTTAGGATGAAAAATAAATAAGTATTTCTTGCCCTACGAACAAGCATATTAAAAGAAATTAGCTGTAAAACATCTGGGCAATCAACCCAATTAAAAAAATCTTTTATAAAAAACACGAGGTCGCAGTCTGCTTCCTACCGCAGAGTGACTGCAAGCGCAAGTCCACACAAAATTGTTCATTGATGAGCGTAGCGAGCGTAGCAAGCGAAGGGAAGATTCCATTTTACTACACTGGAAAAAAAATACGGAATGTTTTCTTTTTTTCTTTTTTTTTCTGTTTGTATTTTTGTGTGTTTGTTAACACGATTCCGGCTAAACCGCTACTCCAATTGCGATGATATTTTCTGGAGGCCTTCGAAATCTCTGAACTTAGAACTGCCACGTTTTTGAGCGCAATCGGAAAAATATTTCTCATTAAAATTGCAACTTTACGATTTTTTTCGAATTTTAAAAAAATTCTTCAGCTTATAACACCTACCTGCTTTATCCGATTTTAATGATTTTTTCACATAACCTTAATTTTATGAATCTAGGTATTCGTGTAAAATTTGAGCGCAATCGAAAAACTATTTCTTATGAAATCGAAATTTTACCTTTTTTTTCTTTTTAAAACAAGTCTTTGACTTATAACACCTACATGCTTTATCCTATTGGAATGATTTTTTCACATAACCTTAATTTTATGAATATATACATTCGTGTAAAATTTGTGCGCAATCGAATAATTATTTCTCATGAAAATTTCAAAATTACGACTTTTTCCTTTTTTTAAATTACGATTAATTAAAAAATTTAAAATTTAAGTTAATTTTTTATTTAATTTAATATAATTTTAAAAAATCTTTAACTAAGTAATGATGCGTTTTCCTAGTAATTCCTTCTGTGGTACACAAATGTAGGGTCCCTATGATGTGACAACCATTTAACAAACCGCTGCTGGAGTCGCTCTAAACTGTCAATTTTAGTCTTGTGATGTGGTGACCAGATATTACTGGCATATTCCAACTGCGGCCGCACTAATCCTAAGTATATACGTCTAATTGGATGAGCGTAGCGAGCGAAGCGAAGATTCCATTCTACTACACTGGAGAAAAAATCCGGAATGTTTTTTTTTTCTTTCTTTTTTTTTGTATTTTTGTGTGTCTGTGAACACGATTCCGGCTAAACCGATACTCCGATTGCGATGAAATTTTATGGAGACCTTCGAAATCTCTGAACTTAGAACTGCACCGTAGGAAAAATCGACCAAAAAATTATTTCTCTTGAAAATCGCAATTTTACGATTTTTTTTCGTTTTTCTTGTTTTTTTTCTGTTTGTATTTTTGTGTGTTTGTTAACACAATTCCGGCTAAACCGATACTCCAATTGCGATAAAATTTTCTGGAGACCTTCGAAATCTTTGAACTTAGACCTGACACTATTTTGGGTACAATCGAAGAAATATTTCTCATGAATATCGTACTTTTACGATTTTTTTTCGATTTTTAATGCGATATTTTCGTGACATTTGGGCCGATTCTGACCAAACGGGTGGGGCTACAACGTTCATATTTCACATGGACTTAAGAGGGTTCACCACCCTTTTGATAGTTAGTAAATAGCGGTTTGCTTGGGCCCAAAAAGCATCCTACGTATATACAATTTTGCAAACTTGTCAATAAAGCATACATGGACGTTCCAATAGTCATAGATTTTCAAAATTTTGACTTGATCAGCCAGAAAAAATTCACGAATATAGTCAATTTTGGACTTTTTAACAAATTGAAATTCGTGAAATCTAATTTATTTTTTATAAATTATTTCAAAACAAATTTTAGGAATGTGTTACCATAGAAACCTTTATTTCCACTTTCTTGAGATATGTTCAAAATTTCTAACAACTGTAATGTCATTCAGCCGAGCAAACAGAAAATTGCCTAAAAAAGGGGTGGTGAACGCTCTTAAGGTTATGGTTATGTAGTACCTTTTGAAAGAAAAAGTTGAAAAAGTTAGCCAGAATCCATAGAAATATATATTAGGATATTATATATAGTTTTTTATGGATTCTAGCTTTCAGGGCCGCTGTGTGATTGCT
>JAMZAV010012699.1:0-16156 GCA_024449915.1 Sweltsa coloradensis | reverse complement strand
ACATGCACGACGGCACCGATTCACCGATCAATCAAGCTGGACACGATACACGCGGACAGTGCCAGAATGAACAAGGCTAATTCGGATTCTGATTCTAGAACGGCTCCAAAGTCACTGTTTTCATATTCCTAAGCTAAGAACTGATGGACCTAAGTCAAAAATAGAAGTTAAACAACTTCTGCCTTTAGCGGGAATCGAATCCTGGACCTTCTGTATTGGAAGCAGAGCCTTTAACCACAATGCCAACAAGCCACATTTCAGCATGTTTAAGAATTTTCAGCATGTTTAAGCATGTGTCGGCATGTGTAAACATCAATTTTCAGCATATTTCAGAACGTTTCAGCATGTTAAAACACGTTTCAACATTTTCAGCCTATGTCACCATATTGAGTACGTTTTAGCACAGTACAGCATGTTTATGAATTTTCAACATGTTTTAGCATGTGTCGGCATTTTCAGCATTTTTCAGCTTCTTTTAGTAAGACGAAGCAAATTGTTAAGTAGATTGCGTTGAGCAAGGAAATATCCATTTCGCTATTTTCAATCTCTGCCACGAGGGTAATAAACGAGAACTCCACAGCCAGGTCGTAGATACAACTCGCGACTCTGCGCACAAGTGGATCGAACTACAGATCCTGACAGCCTCTGTAGAACGAAACAACAGTGTACAGTGTAATGGGATCACAGAATCCTTCCTTAATTGTCTCTCTGAGCCGTTCAAAGCCCTGATAATCCCTGGCGATAAAGTTTTAAAACGCTTGTTTCTAGTCTCTAGCGAGGGCTTAGATTATTATCCGGGCGCGGGACGAGACTATACACGCAAACAGTGCGAGTATAGTGTCAACAATGTGCGGGGATTAAGTCACTTCTCTGCTTCCTTGTTAGTGTTGCTTCGTCAGTTTACGAAGGAGTGGAGGGACTTCTGCTGCTGAACACAAAACCTTAGCTTATAATAAACGTGAAATAATATTTGTATATATAATAATAGACAAGAGCGCTCCACGAATGCTTTCTACAGCTTTTTCCTGAACATCAGCTGTTTTTTTGTTTTTTTATGTAAATCAATCCAGAAATTACAAAATCCATCTCAGCGGGGTCTCGACCAGCAATCGAGAGACCGGGGTTCGTTACCCCGTTGAGATGGATTTTTTAATTTCTGGATTGATTTATATAAAATCAATTACACCTACGGGAGTGTTAGCCGATTAATGAAATTGAGATATCAGCTGTTTGCTTATACCAGTTTACCAATTAATTTTAACATATCACTTTTATAACCTTGGCACTAAATTTTGTATTTTATAACGTTCGTTATTTTGTTTTTTTGTAACTTTTTGTTACTTTTATTTTGAAGTTTTTTTTAATCAATCTTGAATATTCATTACTATTTTTATATCAACATTTTTATTTAATATTTACTAATTGTAGGTATTTATTGTATTCTTTAATTGTATCATACTTGTTCGTGTATTTCATGATTTGTTTAATTATTGGTTTAAATTGTGATTAATGTGTATTTCTAATTGTTTAGATTCAGTTACTTGACCCTTGTGGGTTGATGTACTACCTGTTGTCAGAGATAAATAAAAATATTTTGAAAGCAGTTCCAAATTGCGTGTTATGTTATTTCTATGAATAGACTAACCAATAATAAAAGGCTGTATAGCAAGCAACAATCAAAAATTTTCCAGCATGTATTTCATACCGACAGTGTTGGCTTGAGCGTTAAACGCGCGACTCTGATTCGCGCAGTCGATGGCTCGATGCGAATGCAATGGATTGAGACCTCTTAACAGCCCTCCCACGAAAAATTATTATTACAACATGTGTTTTATACATGTGTCAGCGTATTATAACAAACTAATTCAAACGAGGTGGAGTAAAAAGTAAACATTGTTTAATTTGCTAACAACGAAATCACAAGTTTGTGAAAAACCATAAATAACAGTACGATTTCTTCAGAAGTATTATTATTCAATGTAAGTCAAAATGGAAACACATCTAAGGTTAAAACTATAATGAAGGTTCACTGAAAAACTGTTGAGTTTAGGAGTAGTTATATTCATATAGCTGGTGGTAGATAGCGCTCCATAGCAACATTGTTGGTACACATTAAGAGCGATATGTTTTCCTTTATTTTTTCAGTAAATATGCCATCAAAAGCGTAATTTGTAGCAATTTACCAAGCTTGTTTAGGAGACAATCTAGAATGTTGAAATGTGCTCTGATCGCACCTTGCGATCATCCTTTATGAACAACTTAAAAAATCCTATTTTCAGGTGATAATTGCAGGTCGAAAAGAGGTCCAGACTGAATGTGAAATGAGCTGGACTTGACAATCAAGAGAATTTTTAAATGGACATTTAACAGTAACAAAAGTTGAACCGAGCTCATAGGAAGCCTTAAATTATTCCCGTTTTAGAAGCCAAGTCCCACGGGATATTACGGGGATTCTGCGATGAAGATGCGATAGCTTCTTCTCCAAAGTTGTCTGTCTGCTGAGCGAGTCGACTCCTTCAATGACTGCTTGTATTGACAGGACGACCCAAGTTTCAACTTGGCCTGCCTACAATAGACGCGACTTTCATTCATCAAGGCAAATAAACTATAAAAAATAAATGTCACTCGGACGTTTTAAAAGTTTTAAAAGGAAAAGTTTTACGTCTTCCAAATTACAGTTGTCTTCTACTTTCTAAAACGAGTTTCGATCGCATTAAAGTAAATCATGTTCCCTAAAGACCCCAGTCTTGTGAAAATATACTAACTTTGCTCATCTCAGCCCATCAAGGACCTGCGATATTTAGGGTTTTAATCAATACTTTGCTATAAAGAGGTAACGTTGTACACTGCAGCGGTATCCAAAATTACATTCCGAGGAAAATCATCATCCAACAAAATTATGATAGAATTTGAAAAATTGCGACAGAAAACCGATAGTCAGTCGCGTATGGAACGATTTGTCGAATTGAATCCTGGGTGTCTGAGATTTTCCTTCACCCTGAAATGAATCATTCAGCCTCTCACAAAGTAACGCCTCATTAAATTTGACCTAGCCTATAGCAACCATCATTACCACATTGTTATACGTGAGTACGTGACACAATTAATTCAATTCAATTCAAATGCGTTTTATTTCATTAGCAATTGCAAAAGCATTGCTCACTTAAAAATACATAGTTCATGTACAAGTCTTGAAACACGCTTTAACTTATTCTAAATCTACTTACAAAATACCTGATATTTTACATATTTAATTCTACATGCAAAATACAATATTACATGTTATTCATTTTACATTCAAAATAAAATTTACATAATTATTTCATAATATATAATTATTATAACAATAATATTTCCTCATCGTCCTCAACAATTTTTAGTTGTTTATCGTCAAAATTAAATTTGTAATACTTTATTCACAAGATAATTTCTTTTTCATTTAATTATTCATAGGCTAATTAATGCATTCATATCAACCCTCTTCTAAATTCCATCTCTTAAAAGCTACTAATGCTTCATGCACATAATATGGCTAGTGTAGAAACAATCAGAGGTTAAACGGCGGTAATCGATCTTCGTCTTGCTCTAGAAGTCTGATAACCGCTGCGAAGGTAGGGTTGGCGGCAATTTCCTTAGCAGGAGTTTGCGCCACATAAAAGTGACCCCCGACTTTAGTTGAGCATTATACGGCGATTATCTTTTATATATTTATGCCTGGACAAGGTAAGGTATCTCTCAACCACAATATAATAATCATAATTTCTCGTGTGAAGCCTGCCCAGGGTGCAATTCATGCCCCTCTTCAGGAGTCAAACTAGGTATGTTGCGGATAGGACAATATGGTGAAGAAAACACATTCACCCGCATTGTGGTTTACTAGGGCGCTTCGCAAACGCCTTTTCCAGTCGCGTTTAATGGATGAGCTTTTTCAAAAAATATTTCTGTCTATTAATTACTACGTTTTTAGTATGTCGTATCTCATTACTTTTTCAAGTTCCATTACAAAATTATTTTTGTTAAATTAGGAAAATTCTATAAAGTAGTATTAATTGCTATGGTTATACCAATTAACGATAGAATGTAAAATATCTCGAGGCCCAAAGACATGCTTTTTGTACGCATTGTAAGTGATTGTTGTCAAGTTTCTATAGTTACTTAATTACACCTGTAAAAGGCCAATATTAATACCTTTGTTTCTGTGAATTCAAGACGTTTTTAACTTTTTGTTTCAAAAGGCACTCCACCACCATTACCTTAATGTGTATGTAAATTATGAACGTTGTAGCCTCACCCGTTTGGTCAGAATCGGCCCAAAAATCACGAAAATATTGCATTAAAAATCGTTTAAAAGTCGTAAAAGCACGATTTATGAGAAATATTTCTTCAAGTGTTCCCAAAATCATAAAACATCTAAATCCAGTGATTTCAAACGTTCCATAAAGTTTCATCAAGATCGGAGTAGCCGTTTGCCCGGTCGCGAGCTAAATATCACGAAAATATCGCAATAAAAATCGAAAAAAATCGAAAAGTACAATATTCATGATAAATATTTCTTCGATTGTACCCATGCAAAAACTCGGCAGAATCAAAGTTTAGAGATTTCGAAGGTCCTCTCCAATTTTCATTAAGATCACATATGCCGTTTATCCGGTAGAGCGCGAACAAACAGACAAAAGAAAAATCACCGGAGCTAATCTTTTAGGGGGTCAGTGAAATTGAAGTCTTCGCAGCGCTCATCCAATTATTCGGGGTAATTTTAAATTATTATAACTTTGTCCGATTACCAAGTCCTGGTTTTTATGATGCATATAAATGTAGGTATTTTAGAGTTTCGCTGATTGTGAACGGAATCTTCGAGGACCGTTTTAAAGGACTCGACGACTGCGATTGTATCATTCCGTAACCTCCAGAATCAGAGTATCGAGTTTTACGCTTAAGGCACCTCTGGCCGATAATTTGAAAGTCGAAGAATCATGTCTGAAAAGTTTGCTGAATGAAAGAAGGCCTTTAAAATAACATGAAAAAAATGTGAATTTTTTCGGCGGGACATAACCTCACTTTTGGAAATTAGATTTAGATTTTTGGACAAAAGTGTAATATACATTTACAAGTCTAGTTCAAAATTAAATTTAAAAACAACAGACCTTAAAAATAACAGGAAAAAATTCACAATTTTTTTTCTGTTATTTTAAAGGCCTTCTTTCATTCAGCAAACTTTTCAGACATGTTTCTTCGACTTTCAAATTATCGGCCAGAGGTGGTACAATAGCCTTAAAGATAAAAATGAAATGTTTTTTCCTGAATTTCACTGGATAACATATTTAGTGTAAAGCACTTTTATTAGGGCGATAATTTCGTCCCACGAAAAAGTGAAGTTGTTACAAGTTCCCGTCAAAGTTCTCCAAAAATAAAACTCGTCCCGGGGAAAGCGTTTCTCCCTGACTGTTGATTACCACCCCTACTTGAACAACTTGCTAAGTCCCTTGAGAGTTGATGGCTGATCTGTACCCTATGATTGAACACACAATACACAATTAAAACTGTCGGTTGCAGGAGGCCGGGGGCACAACAAGACTTTCAAGACATGTCACATTTAAGGTAGGCTATTCAATGCTCTAAGTCTAGGCCCTAAGGAATTGCTGACAGACTAAATACGTTTACCCTTAATTACAAAGTCAAATTTTGCAAACCCACGCCTTCAATTAATATAAACATAGATTTCACGGTTTTTAATAATAAGCCAGAGTTAAGAACATGGTTATTAATTTAGGCCTATAGCAATTGTCGTATAAATAAATGTAATCATCGTCATATATTATATACTTTTCCAACATCCTTTAGTTGGGTAAAGTGATGTTTTCACCAATAAGCAATAATTGGATGAGCGTAGCGAAGATTCCATTTCACTACACTGGAGAAAAAAATCCGGAATGTTTTTTTTTTCGGCTATTACCGATACTCCGATTGCGATGAAATTTTATGGAGGCCTTCGAAATCTCTGAACTAAGAACTGCCACGTTTTTGAGCGCAATCGAAAAATTATTTCTCATGAAATCGCAATTTTACGATTTTTTTCGATTTTTAAAAAAATTTCTTCGACTTATAACTACCTACATGCTTTATCCGATTATAATGATTTTTTCACAGAACCTTAATTTTAAGAATTAATATATTCGTGTAAAATTTGTGCGTAATCGAATAATTATTTCTTTTGAAAATTTCAATATTACGATTTTTCCTTTTTAAAATTACGATTAATTAAAAAAAAAAGTTAATTTTTTTATTTAAATTTGATTTAAATTTTTTAAAAAAATTCAACAAAGTTCTGATTTTTTCACAGAACAACAGAAAATCCGCAAAACACATGGCAGCTCAATTCACCAATTATGCTCATCCAACAACGCGGCGGGACTTAAGCGTTTTCCTAGTTAAGTAGCAAGCATAAATCAAAATGTGCATTTTTCAATAATCCCCAAATTGTCGGCACCATTGGAGCAAAGTAGCCTGTAGTCTATGAAAGTTGCAAATACTATTTAATGTTCGTTTGTCCAGTTCAATGATCAATTCAGGGAGTAAAATAAAGACTTTAATCGTGTAATGAAGTACGACGCGATCCAGAATTCATTCGGTCATCGAATAACGTGACCTCAATATTGGATTGAAGCTATAGAATGAATGTGGTTGCGTGGGAACATAGGTAGAATCCTAACTTTATTTCACATTATTTTACTGCATTTTATTTTTCCTCGACGATGGTGCCCTCATTGTGAGAGTTCTGAAAATCCGTAAAACTAAAACTACGTATTTTTTTAAATTTAAAAACTCAAACCTTATTTTTAATAGCGTCACTTAGCTTAGTTTACAAAAAAGACCCAATGCTTAGAAATCGTAGTTTGAAAATATGATTTGTAACATAATATCGATAGTATCATAATAAATATCGAATCGTTACTTCTAATTTAAACAAGATTGGCCAACAATGCATAAATGCGAGTACGGTCTCGACCCATGCCAGCAGAGTTCGTATAAAAGCAATCACAAAACTTCCAATTCGACAGAGAATGAGTAAGGAACCGGAACAGCTCTCATTACGGCAGAGGTGTATAGCCATGCGCGATACTCTGATCAGGGATGTTGTCGGAATCCTAAATTCATTCATTTTTGTAGGATGCCCGCAGTAGGGTATACACACCAGATTTAACCGGTGTGATCCTCTTCGACTAACTAGGTACCGTATATTGCGGATAGGACAATGTGAATGGATGTCCGACCTTCAGTCAGGATTTCCGGCCTCGACGGGATTTGAACCCGGGACCTCCCGAATTAGAGTCGAGCACTGCGCTCGAGCCAACACTGTCGGTGAATCTTAAATGATTGTGTACGACTGGACGAAGTTCGAAATCTCAATGAAATTATAGCACGGGAACTCTACGAATCCACGATTCGAGCCGAAAATGTGCGTTCGTACTTTTCAAACTATACGCCTACATTTTTCTATCGATCAAGATAATTTTTTGAATACTGAGAAAGGCGATACCAATCTTCGTGTATGACCTGTTTATCAAATTTTGGTCCCGTTTGGTCACAAAAAAATTTATATCGACCAAAAATTGCAATTTTGTATGGACTTTGAGGGCTTGCACACAAATTTATCCTGTGAATTAAATAGAAACATTGCTATGCAGAGGACGAGATATAGGTACCTACTTAGTAATCTGTCGGTGGGTGAAAACAGAACAGAAAATTTGACTTCCTTTCAGTAATTTAAAAAGTATGAAAATACTCACTCTAGACGCTGAGGTCCGAAACGAAAACCCTCGCAACTAGGTTTAATTTCTTATAAATGACCTGGCATTCCTTCAAACCCCCAAAAAACCCCCCCTATACCCAGTAACCACCGGGAAAATGGGCATTTTCTCCAAAGGTTGGTTTTTTAAACTATTTTTTACTTTTCTTTAAAAAAAAAACCCCTTTCACACTCTTCGTCCTAAGAGTTGTAAGTTATTCATAAATGGCTGAATTATAAAGAAAGAGTAAACGATTTAAATAATCTAGTCAAAGGCAAAATTTTTTCTTTTCCCAGATTTTTAAAATTTTACCTTAAATCAAATAATACATTATTTACTATACAAGATGCGAGAAAAGCTGCTTAATATGAATCTCACCCGATCTCACCAAATTTCATCTTAAATCATCATAATCGAAAGTAGAAATACTCACTCAGTGCGGATAAGCGTGGAGATATTCACTTCACAAAAGTCAGAAGAGAGTTTGCGCAGAGTTTGTAGCGAATCTCCCACTTGTAGCTTAGAAACAAAACGAATGCAATGCTTTCCCCCCCCCCCCCCCCCCCTTTTTTAATGTAACTCGTACAATTTGTATTTTGGTAACTTTTAAGTACGTGATATTTATTGAAACTTTTCTTGAACTCCCGGGTTCATTACATTCCTATTTTACTAACGGATCTTTTTTTTAATTTTAACCAGGGAAAAAATTTTCCCGACCTACTTGCTTTATGTTCACAAAGTCTAGATTAACAAGCCACGGATAAACATCTAATAAGGCGACATAGTGCGTAGTATCGAAATTGAATCAAGTACTGCATAAATAGACCCAACAACAATCTTGCCAAGAGCTTGACAAGATGTTCACAAGATTTTGGGCAAGATAGTCGAAAGATCTTGAAAAGATTTTTCAGCAGGGCGTTGCTGTTCTGGCAGCAAATAATTTCCAATAAGCTGGACAAAATGTTCAAACGTTCGTTTATTTTCCATTCAACAAATTGACAATGCTTTTAATAATTGTGTTAAAAGAATTAAAACTATGAACTGTTTATTAATTGTTTTTTGTAGTAGTAATAATAATCATCAAAGCTGTAGTTGATATTGTCAAAGTGTTGTTTAGCAGTCGACGGACGTTTTTTCGTCACAGTAAATAGCTAGTTCATTTATAAAAAATTTTAATTTTATAAAACTGTTCCCTACGTAGCTCTTCTATTACACACACACTACGCTCAAAGGTCACCAAGTGTATCCATCATCGTGTCCCCAACATAACCCCCCCCCCCTAACCTCTTCTATCCACCCGGCGGGCTGAGTTTTTTTTTTTCCTCCCACGTCATCTTCATTTCGTTGAAGGGCCCAGAGAGTTTGAAAACGTGAAAGGTCAAATACGTTGAAACAAACTTCCAAAGACATTCAAAGCACCGTGAATAATTTGAAAAAACTTAACCCAGCAATCATTCTTTTGGCCCATCTAAATAACACGAGTCGAGGAATTAATTATCGTCTCGGGCTTTATGCTGTCGTGGTAGAGGGGGGGGGGGGGGTCTTGTCAATTGCGCAACTATCGGAAGGAGATTTCGGGAAACCATTTCTGAGAATAAAATGGAAATTTGTGAGGAATCTAGACTTGACTTCAAAGGGAGATTATACTGTGAGGTGGAGCCCAAATTTAAAATCATAATGATGCGGTACTGGTAGGGTGATTGAGCTGGGGCAGCAGGCGTTGCAAGGTAGGCAGGGATGGATGCGTTATCACAGGAGGATGGTTTGAAGGATCACCAGCGTAGCCCACATCGCGCGCAAGGCATTATTTGGGGTGGGAGAAAGGGGCTACCATAATACGCCTCGGCAGTGATAATACAATCATAAAAATACTCCATTTTTAAGTTTGTGTGAGAGTTCAAAACCTTACAACTTTCAGTGACCATAGAACCCACGGATTTTATAAAACATTTATATTTATCACTTATTACGTAATATATATATATTGAAACAAGAACAGTTATTTCGTGACTGTTCGCGCAACGTATTCGCGTATTTGGTGGAGGCGGGCCCGGGTTCAAGGGAACATGGGCACATTGTCAGTTTTCAAATATCTATTGCTCGCAAAGAAGCATCCGATTCCGACGTCCATGAATCTTTGCAATGCTGTCAGTAAATCACGCATGGTCAGCCCTACAGTTTTAGTTCTTACAAAATTTTGGGCTCAATCAGCAAGAAGAAAAATCACGAATATAGTCAATTTTGAATTTTTTAAACAAAATCAAAAATTGTGAAAACCAAAATTTTTTTTTAAAATGATTTAAAACAAATTTTATAAAAGTGTTACTATAGAACACTTATTTCCACTTTCATGACAACTGTTCAAACACCTACGGTTTTCAGCCCCCGCCGAACGAACAGCAATTTGCCTAAAACTCATCCTACAACTCTCTTAAAATATTTATTACAACCTAGGCAACATTATTTCTTTCCTCCCACGAGGCAGAACGCATCCAAGACAAAAATACTGTTTCAAGATAGAACATTTGAATTGATCTGCCTCTTTGTGAATCTTCTGACAAATGATTTAAAAGAAAAAAATTTAACCAGCTTTGGTAGAATTTTTTTTAATCAGCCATTTTTAGATTTAATATGTTATGGTTGAACTGATTTGAATGTTGAATATTGTGTTGTATTACATTGATAAGTAATTTTAACATGAAACAACGTTGTGTTGTAATGATATTGTATAATATATAACAAACAAGGAAGGGTAACAGGAACTAAAGTAAAAGTAGTACTACGACCCGTAGTCTACAGGGCAGATGATCTTTCTGTTGATCTTGCACGCGTATTTCTTTATCATAGCTGTTTAATTTGTTAAGATTTGAAATGTTAAAAATATATTAATACCCCATCAACCGACTTCAAGACACCAACAACAAATTATTAGCCATTGACACAGAAATTGCCATTAATAACAAAAAACTTCCATTCGTTTATAAAGCAGCTGTTTATGCCAGTTTACCAATTACCTTTTCAGTTTTCACCAGTTTTGCTTTTACAGCCTCAGTTCATTTTTCATTCAGTTTTTTTTTCAGACTTTTTTTATATTTATATAGCTACTTTTGCTATTCAAGTTTTTCTTATTGTATTTACTGTACATAATTTTAATTTCATAGTAGGCCTACCGGTACTTGTTCACGATTTAATGCGTTTTAAATTGTAGGCCTATTTTAATTGTTTAGTTTTTGTAACCTGAGACTTGGTGGTTAGGCCTAATACCTGTTGTTAGAGATTAATAAATATAAAAAGGAGGGCCTAATATGTAGGCCTACCTAATTGAACGAGTGAGCGTAGCGAAACGTAGTGATTTCCATTCGACTTTTAAAAGGCCTTACGGTTTTTCTGCGTGCGTGCGTGTGTGTGTGGGGTGTGTGGTACGTTGAAAATCAGCCGAATCGCTGAAACAAATTGCGCGAAATTTTAAACGGACCCGGTACGAGTTTATTGAGAACTGTTAACAAATCACAAGATTCATTGCGATTTAAACCTAACAAAAAAATAATAAACTGAGAAATAGACTTCCAATGTTTAGAAATTATTTTTAACGACAATGTTTTAGATTTTGAAAAGATATTTGTTTGTTTTCGCCTGGCCGTGAAATGCCGTGTCCATGCAAGGTCAGTCGAATGTTGGACGTCAAGGTACCCCAAATTCCGCACATAGATTGAGTAAACCTTGCAATATTTTCACGTATTTCGTACTGGCTATGTTAACCATAGTAGGCCCTATTGCCACAGATGATGGACTACACTGCGTTATATGCTTTTCAAAACATGTTTATAATTATTTTTGAAATGCAATCTAGAAATTACAAAATCTTTCCCGACCAGGGATTGAACCCACGTCTCCCACATTTCGGCTACAAGGGCGCTTAAGCCAAACTAGACTAGGGAAACGCCAAAGTCGTAGTTAGACGAGTGAGCGAGTCATGTGGTGAGTACCCGGGGAAACATTTGCATTTAAGTTTGATAATTATATTCGTATAGATAATAGGGTATTGGTGGAAATCACTGTGCCGGAGGTTGCTGTTGTTGGCAGTCTTCAACTGAATATTCCGTGTGACTGCCGGGTCTTGCTTAATGTTAGATTGTTGGTCCGGGAGTTGTGTAAATGTTTAGGCCATAGTTTAGGCCAAAATGCTCCAATGTAGCCTATATGATAGGCTAGGGAGGCCTAAGGTAAGGGGAAGAAAAGAAATGTTACCGGGTACTCAACACATGGCTCACTCACTCGTCTAACAACGACTTTGGCGTTTCCCTAATATATATGATGATTAAATTGGTGGCTGCATAGCTCAGTTGGTAAGAGCATAGCCCGGTAGCTAAGGTCCCGGGTTCGATCCCCGTAGTCACTTTTTAAATTTCTGTGGGGGGGGGGGATTGAATCGGGGATCGAACCCGGGACCTTAGCTGTCTGGGCTATGCTCTTATACCAACTGAGCTATGCAGCCACCAATTTGGTTCTGTCTAATTCTTGGTCTGTTTATACATTGTTAATAACGTGTGTTGTGTAGGGCAGATTAGACTGCTTTTTAGACTACATACGAAATTAACTGGAGAAATACAAACCATCTCTTTTAACCCTAGAGTTGGGAGGATATATGTTGTCATAGTCGCCTACTATAAAACCAAAGTTAAACATCACATTTCCCCTGTCTTGGCCCGGGGTAGAATTGGCGCAGAGCCATGCTCTGCTAATCGTACAAGGCGATTCAAGAGACAAAGTCCACCTCGCAAACATCAGCTAGTAAGAAGGGTAGTAGGCAGGCCTATAAAAACTCTCGGAAACTAGAGGCGTGCTCTCTCTGGCAATCGTTCCGTCGTCGGGGTCACCTCCCCTTCCCTTGACGACTACCCCGACGACGATGAAAAAGACGAAAACGACTGCGACGTTAGAACCCAACCCCTTTTCCTCCCCCGTGGTTCGTTCTGATCAGCATTGGACTTTCCTCCCCATATCGGGATATCCCCTAGGTTAGAATGGCGCCCTTAAAACGAAATGAACCCAAAATCAACAGAATTTGTCTGTTTCACTTTTGAGATTGAATTTCACTATAGGCCTAGGCCTACCACTATTCAATTTTTCATATTCAAGTTCAACAACGTCGCGGGGAGAGCATGCTAACAATAAATTGCAGGATTGTTATACAAATAATTGATAATAATGATGATTATATTGGTGGCTAAAACACAGTTTTATAGAAAACGTCATGATTTAATTTTTATCCTATTTCAATGCATGTATGCATGTACTAACGATATGTCTAGGCCTAGCCCCTACCTTGGGAACTTGACGCAAGTTGGACGTACTCGCTGTTGATGTAGGCTAGCGCGAACAACAGACACTTAACCTCAACATTGTTATCTTTATTTCGAACCGGTTGTAAATATTTTCTGTGCGCTGGCCATGGAATAATGGACAATTTACTCACTTTCCTCTTCATCATACTATCACAATAGAATGCACATTGAACTATCACAATAGAATGCACAACACTCGGTTTTAACCAAACTTGTTGAATGTTTAGGTTGAACACACGAGAGAAAGAGTGTGAAGTAAGTACTGCGTCGACTGTCAGTGTCAGCTGCTGTCGGCTTGGTTTTTGCCATAACGCCAACACAATAAAATGCCACACAAATGTTTCCACACGAATGAATAAAATTAAGCTAGAATCAATTCAATCTACTGTTTCATCTTCTGACGGATTTTCATTTCAATATCTAACATTCTGCATACACTTGTCTATAGAATCCAGGGGAATTATACCTATCTATGTTACAATTTTTCGTTGCAGCTGGCAGTTGTATTAATTAATTGTTGTCATGTTGACTGAGACATATTTGGAGTGAACGGAAAATTGGAAAAATCTCGTTACATCATTCATCACCCTAAAAAAAGGCAAATTTGTTCTTATTTATTTTTTGAGTTTCAGCCGTTGCGGTATTACTGTACGATGAGAAAAGTCAGTGGCGCATCTGTGACGGGGGGGGGGGGGGGGTGGAGAAGAGAGAGGAGGGGCTTTGAGGGTTAAAAACCCCCGGGGGCCAAGAAACCTAAAGTGGACTTCACGGGAAGATTGGTCCGCAGATACCAGGTATTTCCTCCCCTCTTTACCACCACCACCTTCTTCGGACGGGCAGAGTGCACAAGATTTAGATCTTACCTATCCTCGACCCTTCTATTGATGGTCTCTAAACCATGTAATAGAGATAAATTAATTTTCTTTTCATTACATAAAACTGTTGTAATTTACCTTTTAAGTGTTCTTAAATGTTAATGATTTTAACTTTAATGTTTCCCTGAAATAAAATTAACACGAAAATGTTTTTAAACGCAAAAAATTGATGGAGAACTAACAATGTTTACAAAATATTCTTAGCACTTCTGATGAAGAAGTGTGTTGTATATTATACTGTTAAGTTCTTTGTTTTCAATCAATTTTTAGCATTCAAAACATTTTCGTGTTGATTTACTTCAGTGAAACATTTAAGTTAAAATTATAACATTAAAGGGCATTTAAAAGGGTAAATTACAACAGTCTACGTAATGAAAGGAAGGAAGGATTTAACTCTATTCAAGCGAAAATAATTTAATTGGATGGTTTCGAGACCATCAATAGAAGGGTCGAGCGACTATTACTCCAGATAGGTGTCTTCCCACAGTGCCGCTTCCGTAAGGCCATCAACCTTTTTTTTCCCCCTATGCCATTCATTTCTACCTGTCGATAAAGACCATGTTACAGGAAGCGTTGATGGTCTAAGGGGAATTGATTTATTCCCCTTTGGCCAACACCCTGCATTTCATTATGGAAAATACAAAGAAGGTGTGTTGGCGTTGGGGTAATTGATTTATTCCCGTTAGGCCAACAGCGTGTATGCATCGTTTAGGGTAAGGAGTGGGGCGTTGTTGGCGTTGGGGTAATTGATTTATTCCGTTAGGCCAACAGCGTGTTAACGATGCATACACGCTGTTGGCCTAACGGGAATAAATCAATTACCCCAACGCCAACAACGCCCCGCTCCTTACCGTAAACGATGCATATACGCTGTTGGCCTAACGGGAATAAATCAATTACCCCAACGCCAACAAACTTCTTTGTATTTCGATAATGAAATGCAGGGTGTTGGCCTAAGGGGAACAAATCAATTCCCCTTAGGCCAACAAGTGTAACATGGTCTTTATCGACAGGTAGTAATGATGCATAGGGGGAAAAAAAAGGTTGATGGCCTTACGGGAAGCGGCACTGTGGGACGGCTCCACTAGATACGATCTACCTCTTGTCCACTCTGCTCGGGCCAGGAAGGTGGTGGTGTAAAGAGGGGAGGAAATTCCTGGTACCTGTGGACCAATCTTCCCGTGAAGTCCACTTTAGCTTCTGTATTTTCGTAGTGAGCACGAATACTGTATAATAATTTAGTTTCGTACATAGGATTACATGAAGGGAAATCAACATTTTCCATTTCTGTTTTCAATTACAGTTACGTTAAAATAAAAAAAAGTAACCAATTACTCTTAGTCCGTTACTTTACAACACAGCAGAAAAGCGATGCACATATAGGGGAGCTTCACACCATTGTGCAGCTGTAACCGAATGATTGAGACTAAAAAAATAAACAAGTTAGAAAGTGCACAATAATAATTTGTAAGATTGTGTTGCATACAATTTTTAAGTCCGTCTGAATTGATATCATCTTGTGCGCGGGTATAGTAACGTACACCCGGCGTCAGAAGTAAATCAAGGGCTGGGTATTATAGATACGAGACCCCGTAAAATAGAAAATACTCAATAGCATAGGAATTTGATAAGGTCATTTTTTAGTTATTTCCGTCCTTTCTTGGTGCCTGCCTATTTGTCACTTTCAAAGGTCCTGCAGATTCGAGCCCTATTCATAATGCAAATAATACGTTTAGATTTGAGTAACAAGGGTAAGATTGATGGGACTTCTTGTTAACTTGATGACGTGTGCCGCTGTTGATGGCAAGTGCATAGGCCGCATGGAACCCAAACATCACCCTCTATGCAAACCTGGAAGTCAGCCAAGGCAAAACAACAAAAACATTCTTGGGAAGTGAAGTGGAGATTGGTGGTTCCGAGACCTAACTTTGAGCATCCCCCCGTCATACTGTGTATGGCAGAGTAGGGTAAGGGTAAGTGCGCAACAACAAGAAAGGAACCAACTAACAACTAATCAGAATAATATTGAAAAAATATTGTACTAAAAGTTCTTGTAGTGTGATGGAAGTAACTTGAAAAGGATGCCATAAGGCTGGATAGTGAGATTGGCATTAAGGCTATTCGACAATAATTCTGATTCGACCGCGTT
>JAMZAV010012698.1:0-17091 GCA_024449915.1 Sweltsa coloradensis | reverse complement strand
AAATTTATCACGGTGGTTGGTGCCTCGCGAATTTCATAGATCAGAAATGTTTTGTTGCCGATAATCTAAGTGTATTTTTCTATCTAATCATAATATTCTAGCGTCATTGCTCAATTCTGTGTTCTCAGTGGTTGGTTGCCTGGAGCTGGTTAACCTATACCATCTTGAAATTAGTCTGTAGGACTGTGAACCTTGGTTACGTTACACCTACCTACATGTGAATGTGATAACGGTTAGCTCTCTGCACCTGCGCCCTAACTCCAAGATCAACACTCCATACAAAAAGATTATGAACAGGTTTCTTGACTGTGCGAATTCAAGCCGAGTTTAAACTCTGTTACGACATAACTTCAACCTCGACTTATTTCAATTATACACATTATCGAATGACTAAGAGATTCACTTCTAAACGCGATTCAATGGGATGTAGGGTTACCATAGTTATGAAAACTGAAGAAGGTAACACCCCCGCCTGCCCCCCCCCCCCCCCATGACAGTAGCATTATGAGCAATTATATAATCCTCTATATAATCCTATAATAATTATATAATCAGTTACTGAGTGGGTGGACTCTTTATACAATTTATTTATTATTTATTTATTTATTTATTTATTTATTTATTTATTTATTTATTTATTTATTTATTTATTTATTTATTTATTTATTTATTTATTTATTTATTTATTTATTTAATGAGCAAGTAAATTCCATAAAGCGATGTTGGAAATTAATCTTCGAGCTAGTTGGGTAGCCTACGCCATCCATGTGGGGAATTATTTTATTTACCTAAATTAACTTTAATAATTTTAAGAAGTTTTCAAATGTTTTTAACAATCAATATTCAATAGGCTACATCAAAGGGGCTACATTCCTTCAAAGCATCCATAACGTTTAACAGAAGTGTAGTCTCCCCCCCCCCCCCCCCCCCCCTCTTTGTGACAATAAAGACAATCTGTTATGTGAGCGATTCTTCCCGCTCCCGCAACTCGATCTACATCACGGTATGTATTGTGCGTCTCCCAGCTGGCGACTCGTTTGTGACACACGTGGCACGGAGGCAGCTGCATCGATCGATACACTTGTTGCAAGCTCCGCTCTCCACTCGCACTATCAAAGCCTTTCCCAACTACGATCACAAAATTACATTTTTTGTTCCCTACGTTATTTTGAGGAAAACCTTGATTTACTACATTCCCGTTCAAAATTTATTATTACTTGGTTTTATTACCGTACCAATACTTTTAAGTCCCACAGATTCAATCAATAACTGCTGAGTAGAAGCACAATGACAGATTACTTAGATTTTTAAGTCAAACTAAAATGTGGTACCCAGTCGCACTAAAAAAATCATTTTATCCATGCTAGGCCACTGTTTAATTTCAATTATGTGTGGTGGTGCGCAGTCATCTTTTTGAGACTCATGCATGACAAGTCCGCGATAATGCGCCATAATTTTGGTTCGGAGTGGTATCGGCAATCTTGACGTTTTTTTATATGTATAAAATTCCTTTATTCATTTTTGTACAGTTATTTCTTTACAAGTATTTACATTTACATGTTTACAAAGCCATATTTACACTATACAAGTTAAATTAAAACGTTGGTGGGTTGGGGCAGGGCTTGGCTAGACTATTCCGATATGCACCTTGTTCCCAAAAGAAAACCGGTTGCCATGAGTGCATTAGCTGGGTGGGTGACTTGTACCGTTGGGTGACTAGTGTTGTCAGAGTAATAGCTTTTCCCGGCTTCAGCCTGCTCACTTGTGGGCTACCTACACGTTAGAGCGGGGCTATTTTGTTAGCACTGATAGTCGCCCAACCTAGCAGACAACTAGGGAGGTAATTGGTTGCCGGTCATTTTCTGCTCAGCCCAACAATTCGATCCTAGCGCTTGCAGCGCATGCTTGTTTTAACTATTTTCAACACTAATGGACGCGCAAATTTTGAATTTGTATTTGAAAATCAGATAATTTGGGCTGTTTTGAAATTAAGATGCTTCTTTGCTTAAAATCCAAGCTAGGTGAAAATTATTGTTGCAATGTATTTGCTGCGCATTTATCACGTTGTTATTATTATATAATGTATTTCTTTTTTTACAGGATGATAGTTAGGTCTATATGAAACAAAATTAAATTGTTACTACTGAGCCTCCCTTGGGCAACTATTTATTTGATATGATGTTGGGTGAGAGCATCAACATACAAAAGCAACACAATAGTATTTAAACATCTTTTCCGCATTTATGTGTTTTGGGGTTGTAAGTTATTTATGTGCTTTTAAAAAATAAATTGCTGGGGACATTTCGCCGCGCGAATATATTTGGTTGTGTTCACGTTTCAGCCCAAAGTATGTGGACTATCCTCAGGATAGGGATAATTAAATAATAAAATGTCCAAATTAATTAATTAATTTAAAATATTGATAATATCCGGGTCTCAAATCCCTTTAAAATTAGGGATTTATATCAAGTTATTATTTAGGTACAGACACAGGATGGTAAATAACTGTAAAATAAATGTTAAATGAGTTCCCGAGATTATTTTTTGGCATTAAATATTCGTTCCTAGCCAAAAGACTGTGCTGTGTTGTTGTTATTGTAACTCGAACACACCCCTCTCCACCACTCGTAGCTCGTAGATGTTAGATGATTCGAGGGCGGATTTGGACTTTTTCGAAGGACGTGGTTTTTGGCTGCAACCTGGACTACGCAGCCGGGATACAATTTTTGTATTTTTTACGATGATGGACTTGGCTGCGTCGAGTAAATATAAATTAGAGTGAAATGTAAAAAATTATCAATTTTTTATTTGCAAAAAACACTATTTTAGGCCCTAGGCATAATCGTAAAAAAAACAAAGCCATTTCCCTAAGCTAAACTTCATCCCCGTTGGGGATCAGTATTTACGTAAATATGGACGCAACAACACATTTTAAACCCAACTCCAACTTCAAAGAAGATTTTCTTTGACTAAAACGGGCCCAAATTTAAATACGTTAAAAAACCACGCAAGTAAGTAAATTGGTTGAATGTCAGCACTCATTATTTTATCCTTGTGGTGACAGAACCCAGAACAGTTTACAAAAGCCTTTAAAACAATTGTGAAGAATTTCCTTTGGGAAATGCGGGGCGCGAATGGTCTCTCTCTAGTCCCATGTTGCCATTCAAATAATGCAACAGCGCATAATGTGATCGCTAAAGCATCTCGTCGGTCGGAGGATCCCATCTCAGTCTCAGATGGCTTGCCCCGGACGGCCTTGTTTTGAGATTACAGTCATGATGAGTGATTGCATCATTACGTCATCGTGACACTAGTCGGGGGTGGGGTGGGGGGGGGGGAAGAACGGGGGTGGAACATCGAAAGGTTTTCATGTTTAGTTGTATAATTTTCTTAGTACTTTATTATTATTTCGTACATTGTTGTTAAATTAATTTGATTTCCGGTCGTCGCTGAATTAACCCATGCCTGGGTTAACAGCCCCATCAGTACGTCAAACTCCCGACTGTAATGGGGAATCTTTTTTGGAAGGAGAGATCCTCAAAAGAGCATACCACTTGTTAACCCAACTAAATGAAACCCCACAAACAAAAAATCGATCGAATAAAAACTTCGTATATACTTGCCTATCTATCACATTCAAATGGCTAAACTAGGCCACTTCGCGAACGTTTTTTCCAGTCGCGTTGATGGATGAGCTTTTAGGGTTTGGGTTATTTTTATCCTATGGTTAGTGTTTCGTGTCGTCATTGTTGTCGTAATTGTCGTCATTATCAAGACAAGAGCAAAAATGAACCATGTCTGCCTTCAACAATGCGAGGCGACCGACTGCGAGTCTGAAAGACCCCGAAACTAGGGGCGAGCTCTGGCAATTATTATTATATTTTGTATCATATTAATCGCGCAAAACCCATCTCTATATTCCTGACCCAAAACATGCATCGAAACATACAAAAACGCGTGTCTCTATAATCGCAAAAGTAATCCGCTCGTCAACCGAATCGAATTAAAAGTTTTAATTTTATAACATAAACCGCAAAGTCGCGAACATTGTAATGACGTTGTTTACTGACCTGCGCTTTATTGATTTTGCAAGTTGCGATAATTAGGACGCGAGCTCCATTTAATTCCAGGGAACACTCGCCCCTTGTCAAAGTCAACTATCGGAAAACATCCCCCATACGCGTTTGGCAAACTACAAATAAATTTTCTTCAACAAATAATTAAATATAATTAAATGTTGCCATTCAAATAATGCAACCGCGCATAAAAAGAGATCGCTGTGGAAGACGAGATGAAAGGTCCCAACTCAGTCTCCGATGGCTTGCCCGGACGGCCTTGTTTTTTGGGGTTGCATGATGAGTGATTGCATAACACGTCATACGTGACACGGGGAAGGGGGGGTGAAACTTTGAAAGGTTTCAAGCCTAGTTTGTATAACTTTATTAGTACGTGAATTTATTATTTTCCCTTTCATTGTTTTTAAATTAATTTGATTTGCCGGGCGTCGCTAAAATTAAACCCATGCCTGGGTCAACAGCCCCATCAGTACGTCAAACTCCCGACCGTAGATGGGGAAACTTTTTTTGGGAGGGAGGATCCTCAATAGGGCTTGGCAAATCGTTTAACCCTATTGATTGAAACCCCAAAAATAACGATCGATCGAGTGTAGGCCTTTAAATGTCAACTTAATATTTTAGGCCCACAATTTACTGTTTACCTAAAATATTGCGTGCAACATAATGCACATTGGGCACAACCACCTTACACATTATTAATAATATAAAAAAATAATAAAGAAAAATTTCTTTTTTGTTACTTAAAAGACTGTCCGGGCACGAAAACATGTTTTACAAAACAACTAAAAAAACAGTAGTTTTCGAGTAGGCCTAATAACATCTTTAAAAAGTGGTTTTTAGAAGGGCCCAAAAATATTTCTGAGCATTTTTCTCGTCTAGCATACTCTCAATATTGCGGCTTTTTAAAGCATTTTTGTAGATCATTTTATAAAAAGTATATGAGTTGTTTGGCCGATATTTTACCATAGTAATTACAATTACCTGACTAAAATTTTGACATTTGAGTGGTAGGGCCTATCTCTAATATCTAGCCTACAAAGATTTTTTTTGCGTTTTCCGTACTGAGATTATTTGTACCGGAAAAAGAAAAAAAGTACTTAAAGCAAGATTTTAAAGAGTACACACCCTTTAATATATCACATGTCTTGTTAGGATGGTAAGTGTGAACTTTTGGTAAAAAATTACCTATTTCCCAACTCGTATATTTTTTTATAGAAAGATAAAAAAATTGCATTGAAAGGACGTATAAACATGGGAGTATGCATGGACGCAAAAAATGTTTCGAACATAGTAAGGTCTTCTCAAAATGACTAGGCCTACTTATGATGTTCTACTCCAAAACTTACCTACTGTTTTAAATTCTGTTATTTCGTAAAAACTTGTTTTTGTGGCCGCACAGTCTATATTTATGTACAAAATGACGCACATCCCCCAGCACCACCACCTTATATGACTACATCGACCGACCGTTATTTTATGTTTTGCCATCACATTTTATAACGAAGTTTTAATAATGTATTCACTTTTAATTCCCGTTCTGTCACTTGACGATTATAGTTAATGCTGAAATTTATAGTCTGAAAGTATCCTGCTAGAAAAGCAACTAATTTTGAATTATCAGTGTAGTGAAAACTTAAAAACTAAGTGCTAAATTTACAATCTACAGTCCAAATGTACCCGCGTAAAGTATTGTATTCCAGTACCATAGCCAACTAGCAACACTACGGGAACAACAATGCAACATGCGAACCGAAGTGAAGGGCAAGTCTCAGGGTTTTCTAGGATACGAACAAAAACACATTTGTACATTTTTCCTAAAATAATAAAAAGTGGTTGAGGAATCTACCCAAAAATTTAAAATTTGACAGTTTCAAATTTGAATGTATGGTAGTTTCCATTTTAGCCACTTTTCATTCCTAGAAATATGTCATGTCTTTAGTGTTTTGATATCCTAGACAACCTGTGGCTTGCCCTTCATTTCGGTTCGCATGTTGCATTGTTGTTGTAAAGCGTTGCTACTTGCCTATCACATTCACAATGTGCTGAGCATTGAGCAACCTTTCACAACTCGTTCGTCGACGTTCTCCCCCATAATAAATCTAGTCTATACTATAGTTGGCATATTTATAGCGGAGAATTGCATGTAATGTAACAAACGTCAATTGTATAATAATATGCTAAAAGCAGATCGTTTACTGTGCGTACAAACATGCTTCTGACATTACACCTACATACTTGCGTACGTAATCTCGTGTAATATCTTCCACATGTAAACACAGCGATATCATATTATATACATACATACTCAGTGGCGCGCTGAACCCTTGAATCGAACAGGAGCAAGCCCCCTCTTACAGGACCCACCCACTTCAAAATAAACACATGAATGGGGGGTCTGAGGGCGTAGCCTCCCAGGTAACATGCGGGTCCGGGGCGCATAGCCCGGAAAATTTTTTTAATTCTTAGGGTGTGTTTTGGTGCGTTTTAACGAGTTTTAAGCACTAGAAAATACCTTTTTGGTAACAAAATACAAACCCATTACATGCAAGAAAAAAAAAATCATCAGTCCTCCAAGACGTTTTCATTGTTCTTAATTTTCACGCCCCATGCAACATGCGGGTCCGGGGCGCATAGCCCGGGAAAAATTTTCAATTCTTAGTGTGTGTTTGGTGCGTTTTAACGAGTTTTTAAGCACTAGAAAATACCTTTTTGGTAACAGAATACAAACCCATTACATGCAAGAAAAAAAACAAAATTCATCATGCAGTCCTCCAAGACGTTTTTTATTGTTCTTAATTTTCACGCCCCCTGGCTGGTCTGGTCCCCGTTTTGCACTTAGAAATTTGATCGATAGATAAAGGTTTGATTTCGTTTGATTTGTTTAAACAGATTATATTATGAAAACGTCCTAAAAGAAAAACTGGGACAATTACCCGTACCGAGTGTTTTTTCTAGGGACAGCAGGACAGGTGCCTGAATTCCAGGATTCATATGGATATATGGAAGGTAGAAGTCTAGAAGATAACAATTCAGTAACATTACCCTCCAACATAGAGAAATGAAATATTTTAATTGAAGAAACGTATGTAAAATATCAAGTCAAATTTAATTCCTTGTGCAAAATCAAATCATATCCAACCTCTTACATTTAAGATACATCGTTATATTATGATGACACGAAATACAGAAAACATCATTAATTTTAAAGATTTAAAGAGAGCCATTATAAAGAGCCAACGAACCCGTTGGCTGAACCATGGTCGTTCTAATGTGATTTATTTTAACAGCTGTTTATATAATGAATAATAAACTTTATCAGACCTGTGGTATTGTTGGTACTTGGTATGGTAGAAGATAACAATTCAGTAATATTACCATTGAGTATATAACCATCCTTATTACTCTCCAACATAGAGGAATGAAATATTTTTTAATTGAATAAATCATGTGCAATATCAAGTCAAATTGAATTCTAACTACAAGATCAAACCACCCAATCTTTTAATATTTTATATACATCGATAAAATATGAAACAGAAAATAAAGAACACATTTTAAACAGGCGAACGACTTGTTGATTTTGTTACGACACGTCGACAAATGTGAGGTGACACAACATCAACGGGATCCACCCACTGAAGGAACTTCGAAGTGAACTCTCTACAAGTCAAACTTTTGTTCTCAATAATATATTTTTTAAATATAGGTTTATTTACCTAAAAAAAGGGGGTTTCATTGATTGGATGAGCGTAGCGAGCGAAGCGAAGATTCCATTTCACTACACTGGAGAAAAAAATCCGGAATGTTTTTTTTTTGTATTTTTGTGTGTTTGTCAGCACGATTCCGGCTAAACCGATACTCTAATTGCGATGAAATTTTTCTGGAGGTCTTCGAAATCTCTGAACTTAGAACTGCCACGTTTTTGAGCGCAATCTTAAAATTATTTCTCGTGAAAATCGCAATTTTACGATTTTACGATTTCTAGAACTTATAACTCATTCATAAGTTTTTGGAAAACCCTTTGGAAAACAACTATGTAGATATAGTTTATTATTAATTGTTTACAATGTCCTAAATATGATGAGGTAAATAAAGTATGAAATAAAATAATAAATACAAAATAAAATGGGGTGGGTGGTCCCCTCCGGGGACCTACCCACCCACCCCCTTTAGGACCAGGAGCAATTGCTCCTGGTCTTATATGGTCAGGCGCGCCACTGCACATACTTATTATGATGAAAGGGGAACTGTTAACCTACAAAACTGTGCGTACAAAACATGCTTCTGATATTACACCTACATACTTGCGTACGTAATCTCGTGTAATATCTTCCACATGTAAACACAGCGATATCATATTATAAGAATTTCATGCAATGTAACAAACGTCAATTATGTAATAATCTAATTTCTATGACTAGCCAGACCCAGGAATCACACTAATAATTGATTTGGTTCTCTGGCATCATCTATCTAGATGGCCGTTAGAGCGCCACAGCAGATTGTTTACATTCTAAATGTTATTTTAATGGTTTATTTATGAATGTCGGAAACGTGGAGAACAAGAAAACAATAATGCGTTTGCATGGGGCTCGAAATGGGAATTATCTATGTGACGCTCCTGTTCAACTGGTCTGAAGATTATCTAGTGTTCTTGGAATTTTCCACAACAACACCCATCCCCTTCACGCCGCATTGCCGAGCCTTCTCTAATTAGCGAATAACAACGTCTTTCTGCGCGGAGACAGGTTTTCCCCCCGTTTCCCACATTTTACCGTTCGAAGTTCACTTGTTTACAAAGTGTTACAAATCTGAGTCTGCTGTCAAAAACAACACGTGTGTAATGAATATGCCTCAAGATATTGAAGTTATTGGTGATAGCATGCTGTTGCGATTCGAGAAAGAAATTTGGCGAGAAGTGTCATCGAAGGACGGTACAAATATTATTTTTTGTTTCTTGTTTGCTTTAATTTCAAAATAGTTACCTATCTAGAGAAAGGTGAAAAGGTAACTATAGCACAGTAAAAATTGTTATTCCGAATTTTCTCAATCTATGACTTTCCATCTCATTATCCAGTATTAGCAAAATATGATAATATCCGGGTCTCAAAAGCCTAAAATTAGGGATTTATATCAAGTTATTATTTAGGTACAGACACAGGATGGTAAATAACATCATATCACATAAATAGTTGCCCAAGGGAGGCTCAGTAGTAACAATTTAATTTTGTTTCATATAGACCTAACTATCATCCTGTAAAAAAAGAAATACATTATATAATAATAACAACGTGATAAATGCGCAGCAAATACATTGCAACAATAATTTTCACCTAGCTTGGATTTTAAGCAAAGAAGCATCTTAATTTCAAAACAGCAAGTTATCTGATTTCAAATACAAATTCAAAATTTGCGCGTCATTAGTGTTGAAGTAGTTACACAAGCATGCGCTGCAAGCGCTAGGATCGAATTGTTGACTGAGCAGAAGTGACCGGCAACCAATTACCTCCCTAGTTGTCTGCTAGGTTGGGCGACTATCAGTGCTAACAACTAGCGCGCTCTAACGTGTAGGTAGCCCACAAGTGAGCAGGCTGAAGCCGGTAAAAGCTATTACTCTGACAACACTAGTCACCCAACGCTTGTACTTGTGTAGGCTAGCCTACTCTGTCTTGTCTTGTTCGGACGATTGGGCTCATCTTCTCGAAAATGGGGGCATAGCTGATAGACTCTGGGTTTAGAATAATGAACGCGTTTCTTTTCATATGACAAATTGTAGCTTTAAAAGTTAGGGCCTACTAATTTCGACTCGAGAGATCTCCTTTAAAAGATCTCAATGCTGTCATAATTAGGGATTTAAAAGGTACCAATTTTTCCGGAAATTTTGGAAAAAAACCGTGTTTTTTCCGTTTTTTTCCGGGCACGTCGGAAAAATTGGAAAAAATGAAAAAATTGGTTTTAAGGTGCATAGGATAAATAAAATTGATATGAATGTAGTAATGATTATTTTTATCAATAAGGTAGCCCAATTACATATCTCACAGTTTTTAATTCATTATTTTAATAGTAAAATGAAAGGTAAATGCCTTAGTTGTTCTTGTTAGGTTAGACTAAAATTATGATTGGAATTCTCATTTCAAAGACAGTTTTGTGACCATATTGTAAAGTAATAGGGCATGCCGTGGGAGGGACTAAAGCTTAACATAGTATATCTATAAACAGGAGTCAAAATTAATGCTCGCCCGAGGCTAGTGAAACTTTGCTCGCGCTAGTAAAAATCTAATTACTCTAGTCCGACAGGCGAGTACTTTTTCCAGAGTTCCCAATTGCCGTTCAAAAAATCTCAATATTTCGCAACAATAACTTAACTAGTTTCCAGTAGTAGTGCACTAGCTTGTATGGATAAATCGTTGTATATATGCATACAAAATAAAATACTCGCTTAATTTAGGATTATTAATATTACGGTTAAAATTCGTTTCCTGTCGCTCCCTAGTCCCCCCTACACATAAGTCAAACCCGGCCAATGTTGTGACTTAAAACATTCACATATTTTATTTATTTTATTATTTATTTAACGTCTATCCTATTCAGTTATAAAAACTGATTTACAAAGGAGGACCCTATTATTGTTTTACATCAATATAACCTATTTGATTGCCGACTGTAAAAATGCTCTTGGGCTAGAGGACTATTGTTGCCATTAGCCCGAAGTGCTAGTTGCAAAAAAAGTTAATTTCGACCCCTGGCTATAAATAGTAATAATTGCAAGGGATTTTGGAAAATGCTAGATGTAGTATTGCTGCCATTTTGCTGTCATTTATAAACATCAATAGTAAACACGCGTACGTAAACACATGAAAATAAACTAACAATAATAATCTTAATTTATAATTTACCATAAAGATGCCATTAATCTAAAATGAACTACGAGGAAGTATAAACTTTATGAAAAGTAAAGAAAATTCAATTTTTCCCAATTTTTCCAATTTTTCCGGAAAAAAACGGGAAAATATCCGTTTTTTCCTCGACTTCAATTTTTCCGGAAAATTTCGAACCCTAGTCATAATCCCGTCAAGTTCGGGAGTAAAGACAAAAAGTTTCAACTAAATTGCACCTGTACTTTTTACATTTTTACTGTCAACAAAATCTCAATAAAATGAGTCTGTAATTTAGACATTCTGAATGAAAAGACATGCTCAGAAACAGACAGATACAATTGATATTTAAATTAATTTTTTTTTGTAATAATTGTCTACGAATTTCCCTTCAACTTGTAACTCGCTATTTTTCATGGGAATTTACAGATTAACTCGACTTATTGAGGAACAACTTTGCCCAAGACTTCCCTTCTCACGTCTTTGCAGTTTGCACTAATATCGATGAGCGCAACTCTAGGGTAATTACGAAGATGATCGGTCGATACCTAACACCGACAATCATGACTGAAGTATATTCTATGGCTTTCCTTAAATCATAGCTGTGAATCTTGCGATTGAGTTCTATAATAGTAAAAACCCTAGGACCTTCCTTCCAATCTATCCTAGCTCCATTGGCGTGACTACCTTCCAAATTGCCCTTAATTGCAATGACCGGGCTTCCCCCTATTAGTCCGTTTTGGTTTTGTTTTTCAAGAAGGGTTCAGGACCTCAGATAGGAAAGACGGCTGTGGCGTGTATCAGGTATGACCAGTGGCGTAACTACGGGGAGTCGAAAAGGGGCGATTGTCCCCCCCCCCAAATTTGGTCAGAGGGTGGCGAGGGGGGGAAGGAAGAACAATTTTTATTTGACATACCTACATGAGTATTTATTGGGATATTATATAAATATTGTTTTTTGTTTTTAAATTTTAACATATTTTTATAGGCTAAGTTTTTTGTCAAAAACTCGTCAGAATTTCTAATCACACTCTTAAAATAAAAAAAAATAAAAATTGGGGCTAGGCACCGGACCCCCTTGTTTCAAATTTATTTTTGGATTGGATGACACCACTGACTGCAGGTGCGTAGAAACTCTTTTTCCAGTGGGGGGGGGGGGGGAACTACAACAAATCTTCTGCCAAGTTTTGGGGAAAAGGGAGTAAGTACGGTTGGGTTGGGGGCCGGATTCCGCCAACTACAGCGCCGCAGACGAAAATTTTGAAAATGCGGTTTTTAGTGTGTTTGGCGAGTTCTAGAAAAAATAAGTGGGCTGAATGCAATACAAGATTTATGTATTTTTTTGTAAAGTAAAAACTAGAAAACGATAAAAAAAAGAAATGGAATAATGACGAGATAGACCATGTTACAACCAGTGAATGTAGATATAATGTACTTTAAGATTGTTGAAAATTCGTTATTCGATAGTTGTCCGTGGGGATTTACGGCGTGACTGAATTCCGAACATTCTGAAGTGGTGGAGGGGGGTTACGGTAAAGTAGAGGAGATGATCTGGGAAAAAAATAGCCCTGACCTTGAACAAATTGCAACAGAAATGATTCTTTTTGTATCGGATTCAGAAAAAAATACCATTTAACATACTCAAAGTCTCGGAAAATCTAAGGTGTCGAAATTTATTTAATTTGCATATAAACTTTCATAATTAAAAAAAGTTAATTTCAATTTCTTAAGGTTTGGAATACCATTCTCACTTTAAACCAATAAGTTAAGCTCAATCAGCATACAAGTAGATAGTTCAGATGTTATTTCTAAGTTATACATGCACATAATTAAATTAATTAATTGAAATATGCTAAGTAAGTAAGTAAATATGAACTCTCGGCGAATATCAAAATATCAATCCTATCAACGTAATACAAATTATAACAGCAGAGGCAAAGTAACATTTCGTGTAAAATAGCAACTTTTTACGGTTTGTGTAATTGATTAATGATAAGCATTGCATTAATTAATCTATATGAAAAATGAAAATACTCGGCATCGATGTTTTGTAAAATAAACCTGTATCATGGAAGGCATCGTAACAAAACATAAATATTTGTTTTATTTATCTATTAGTGTGGCTCAGTTGATAGTCTTGTTTTTGGGTTTATTACTCCTTCCAATGCAGACGGTCGCGGGTTCAAATTCTGGTTCAGCCTGAGTTCTTTTAAACTCTCAAATTTACTTTCATCCATCAATGTGATATTATGCGTATATGAAAACGGTGGCTTGAAGCCATCCTAGCAATGAAATTGACAGACATAGTAATAACAAATTGTGTATGATTGTATAGGTAGGCCTACCATATTAATTGTTCTTGGAACTGAGTAGGTAGACAATAAATGCAATTAAATTTATAGCAACGGATAAAATGCAGATTCATTACTATAGATAGGCCTTATTTATGCTTAACGTAGAGAACCAGCCCAAGAACAACTTGCGCCTTTTCAGGTGGCTTATTCTTGATACATTGTGGGTGTGAAGATAGACGGGGGGGGGGGGGGGTTAATTAGAATCGATTAATCCATCGTCACTCAAACAAGATATTGCATTTTAACATAGGGATAGGCCTAAGCCATGTGGGAAAAATTATATCATTCCTATGACTGGTTTCGAACATATCACCATATAACCGTGTACCACCACTGTCAGTTACAAAACAGTAAATTACAATACAGGAAGTGTGTACTAAATTATTGATGAGCAGATATTTATAATGAAATATCGAACTATCGTGTAAAGGCAATGGGCATCCATTCAACTTGAAAGAAGAGTCTGTCTGTTTTCCCCCTATATAAAAGTTAGCTTGATAGTCATGCAATGAAGTAAATAATACTTGTATGCGATATAGTTACGATATTATTGATTTTTCAACATAGAAAACTAAGTGTTATAGAATAGGTAATTATAAAATCGATTCGTATCAAGATTTGAACCTAACACACTTATTTAAATCTTCATTGATTGCACCACAATATAAACCGTTGATAGGCCTAAGCGACTGAAGAATGTGAATGACTTGGAAGGATTTAATGAATTGCATGTACTTGGATATAAAACACATTTTTACTACATTGGCCCTACATATCAAATTTCAATGAAATCCGTGCATATTATTCCATAATATTTGTTGTATATATAAACGACCAAACAAATAACACGCCATCTATTTGTAATATTCATTGAATGTAATGCTTTTCTTTACATAGTAATCATTGTAATCACCTACCCTATTTACTATTTATTAATTAAGGACGTCATCTGATCACATTGAGTTAGAGAACATAGGTACTATTGCATATACAACATGGCTTATTTAGTGTTTAGATTTTTTGTAATACGTCTCCAACATTTTAAAAAGTTGTGGTGCACATTGCATAGTGCGAAAAGAAGCGTGTTTTTTAAATCAATTAACTAAAAGGGAATTATTTAGAATTTAGAAAATTTCTTTATGCAATTCAGATTAACGTTTGTTAACATTACGACTAATGGATATTTCTGGGCACTGATAAAGTGTTAAGTGCCCGAAAACAACATTAACTAACAAACAAACTAACTAACTAATGCATGGATATTTGCATTATTTGCCATTTAAAAATAAAATAGTGTACATTAGAGGCTAGGCTTATAGCGCAACTGCCCTCAGCCAGACTTGCGATGACGATTGACAATGCTGAAAACATGAGACGAGAAATATGAAAATAGAGGCTGTCCTGTCTCTATATAATATTTATCAATTATCATTGTTTATAAGTATATTAGTCTGGATGCAGTATGGATGCCAATCCGAAATAGGTGATGTCAGTATCTGAATATTTTACTTTGGAAAAGATTTAGAGCAATTTACACTACAATAAGATGGTCAAGATTACTGACATTCAATTAATTTTGTAAAAACGTTATGCAAAGCTGAAAATACTTTGTGCTATCCCCCACGCTTTAATCTTAATCCAAATCTACCATTTCATTTTCGAATTACGTGTAATTAATTTGAAAAAAAACAAACAATAAACAATATTAATTTAATTGAATGAATTAATTAATTGCTAATTAATTGCAAAATTAGGAGTAGGCCTAGTTAGTGATGCATTTGTGTTTATCGTGTCAGGTTGTAATTCATTTCTATAAGGCCTATTAAATTATTTCGTGTGGTATTACATAGAATAGAAAACTCCAGAACGTCATACCATAATAAAAATAATTCGTTTTATGAAACCCATTTATTTATCAATTAGTTACATTTGAATTAATATTTGTGTTAGTGTTTCTAGAGTATTTATTTAAATATCAGTTAGTTTACTTAGTTAGACGTCCAATATTTCATGTCATTTAACATTTTACAATTTTATTCGACGCAATTAAAATTTTAATTAATTTAATCAACTAACGGAATCTGCAAATCAAATCTGTCACCTAAAACCAATTCTAACATTCATATTGGACTTTTGACAGTAGCTTATTCGCAAAAACGTTTGTATATAGACTTACAATGAATTTTTAATTCATATTCATTATTTAACTTTATATGCAAATTTGATAAATTTCGACACCTTAGATTTTCCGAGACTTTGAGTATGTTAAATGGGATTTTTTTCTGAATCCGATGCAAAAAGAACCATTTCTGTTGCAATTTGTTCAAGGTGAAAATTTAGTTCATCTCCTCTAAAGTGGGAGGCAGGCGCGTAGGAAGGGGGAGGGAATGGGGGGAGTTTCCCCCCCCCCCACTTTTTACCGTGACCCCCCCCCCCACTTCAGAATCTTAGAAATTCAGTCTCGCCGTAAATACGCACGGAAACAAATTCTGAATAACGAATTTTTAATTTTCCACTGTGATTCTTTTGTTTTTGTAAATGAGTAAAAAGTACATTATAATTGGCATAGGTAGCGTCGGGATGTTGTGACACGACTTATGACTTGACACTGACAGTGGAAGGAAAATACCTTCAGCTCTTTTAAACTGGCTCAAAAGCCATGCATGGTCTATCTCTTAACTATTCCAACTTTATTTTTAGTTTCATAGTTTTTACTGTACAAAAAATACATTAATTTGGTATTGCATTCAGCACACGATTTTTTTCTAGAACGCACCAAACACACTCTAAAAACCTAATTTTCAAAATTTTCGCCTGCGCCGCTGTTGTTGGGGGGCTTCGCCCCCCAAACCCCCCGTGCTTGGCAGCAGATTTTTTGTTCCCCCCCCACTCGAAAAGGAGTTCCTACGCGCCTGGTGGGAGGGGAGGGGGATATCCCCCCTATTCCCCCCCCGCTTACATACGCGCCTGACTGACTGTACCCACAAACCCATTTCACTATTTGTGCTGACCATGTGAGGTTACAAAATGTTCAGCCTCCTGAGAAACAATGGCTAACTAGTTACGCCACTGTTCTCAGTGTTTATAAGTGCGGGTGCCGTGTACGTCAACATATTTTCTGGTCCTGAAAGCGAGCAGAGAAGTTTTGCGAACAGCGGCAACGCCTGCAGGGTTAGAGCTAGGCAGCCCGCTGTACACATAGCACGTGCTCGCGGGTAGTTCCTACATACTCCGCGAGCGCCACCGCACGGTGCGCCTGCCGCCGAGCACAAAGGCAGACCGCGTTACACCTCTTCAGCTCTAAGGTCACTCAGAAGGAGACGGCCAAGATTTGGTCCTTTAAAACATTCCTTGGGCACTCCCTCCTAACTTTTGTCACACCCTCTGCCTGGATACCTCGCCCCAATTTCTGTACATTTTAACTCCTAACCTCTAGCTCTTTATCCAGTGGCGTAAGTTCGTAACTACGGGAGGGGGGGGGGGGAACGCCCCTCAAAAATGGTCAAATGGGGAAATGGGGGGAGGGAAAGCACAATTTTTCTTTGATACGAGAAATTAATTGAGATATTATATACCCTAGATATTGAGATATGTTTTATTCCATTTTTTTAATTCATTTTATTTAAGTAGACAGTTGTTTGAATACTTGTTGCAAAACTAGTCAAACCTCAAACACTGGTTCGTATGGTATGTATATGGTTCGTATGGTTCGTTGGTCCTTGCGGATAAAGGTTCGCTTCCAATGATGGTCCAGGTTCAATTCCCCCTATACAAAAAATCCCTTTA
>JAMZAV010012697.1:0-16395 GCA_024449915.1 Sweltsa coloradensis | reverse complement strand
TATTTATTTTTTCACATCAAGTTATAAAGTCTGACTGCTACACGAAATACTTTTATAAGCTCTATTGGATATCCAAGTATTGACCTAAATTATTGGTTTTTCTTGTTGTATACATAGGTCTAGACAATTTTATAATACATTTTTTCCGCCTCAAATTTTAATAATTAATGCCAACATTTTTGTCATTATTATAAACCCGATATAATGTTTTTATCTAGTGTATTTGTTGCATATCATTGAAATTATTAATAATTAATGCTAAGTTCGCCCACAAATAACCATATCAGTAAGAAAGAAAATAATAAATAACAATTCTTATTAACAATTTGGTCGTAAACGCATGTTATGTTCTGCAGTTTTATGTTTCGAATTACCCGCTCATGGGCAAGACTCTCATAAGCCAGCTAACGCGCTATGCTACTTATAGGTGCAGTATCCGAGTGGTGAAGGCGTGCGGGAGTGGAGGAAGGTATCTCGTGTTCGAGTCCGGCTCATGACGATAAATTTATTCCTGTAAAAACATGTTCTGTCTACTACCATGTACTTGTTCTTCCATACACTGTCAATAATAATATGATCTTAATTGTACCTCTTAATTAAATGCAATTTTTTTTTTTAATTCGTTTACAAATTGGGTTATTTGCGTGGCTACCAGATGGCGCCAGCGTAGTGCCTTTTTAGTTTTTAATGCTGGGCGCGTGCTGGGCGCGTGCCGTCGAGGCCGTGCTGTCCCGGTACCACCGATACTTAATGGCCCGGCGCCGCGAACGAGGTACCGGCCCGATGCCGCGGACGACGTACGTGCCCGGTACCGTGAACGCCGCACTGGTTCGGTACCGCGGACGACGTACGTGCCCGGTACCGCGAACGCCGCACCGGTTCGGTACCGCGGACGACGTGCGTGCCCTGTGCCGCGGACGACGTACCGGGCCGGTGCCGCGGACGACGTACCGGCCCTGACGTTCCGCCCCGGTGCCGCGAACCCCATACAGAGGGGACCTAAGGCCATACCGGACCGGCACCGCTGGCATAGGAAGTTGGTAGGACCCTTTTTTACTGGCCCAGTTTCCATGTACAGTACACGGTACCTGCCCAGTACTGCTTTGAGCCGGAAAATACGATACTGTCCTGGTACTGGGCACAGTTTTTGTGTTTGCTGATTAGCCACTGCTATCACTAAGTAATTAACTGTGCCGAGCATCATTTTTCTCATCATCGTCAGTGATTAGTCACTTCTATCACTAAGTAATTACTGTGCCGAACATCGGACAGGTAGAACAGTTTCAACAGCAAAACAATAATTGTGTAATAATTGTCAGTAGTACAGGCTGTTCATCGATGAATCCCAAATAAAACGGCAAAAAATAGTAGGAAGGTTTCACTTGGCAAAAATGTTCATAAGGTCAAAGAAAAGCGATACAGAAGGGGAGCCACGAAAAATGTCCCTTAGGATTCAAAATGGCGGCCATGAATGAATAGGCCTATTATTTACCTATTTTGAGTGTAAAAAGACGGTAAATAACGTTAGGAAGGCGCTACAAGGCAAAACATATTCTTAAGATGTTAAAAATGGTATACAATGGGGGAGCCATAAAAAATGACCCCTACGATTCAAAATGGCCGCCATATTTGAAAAATATGTATTATTTTACTTTTTGGAATATAAACATACTGAAAATAATGATAAAAAGGTGCCACTTAGCACTAGGCTCTTCTTAAGATTATAGAAAAAGTTTACAGAGGGGGAGCCAAGAACAATATCTCTTACAATTCAAAATGGCGACCATAAATGACAAGGTGTATCAACTATCTTCTGATTTTTAATGTAAAAGGCGGAAAATAATGATAGGAAGGTGTCCATTGGCAAAACTTTTCTTGAGATGTCAAAGAAGGTTTATAGAGGGGGAGCCAAGCAAAATAGCCCTTACGATCCAAAATGGCCACCACGAATTACAATTGCGTACATTTAGTGTACAATTTTGAATGTTAACAGACGGTAAATAATGATAGGAAGGTGCCACTTGGCAAAAATACTCTCAAGATGTTGTGTATGGTTTACAGTGGGGGAGCCAAGAAAAATTTCATTAACGATTCAAAATGGTCGCCATGATTGAAAATGTGTATTGTTTCCTATTTCGAATGTGAACAGACGGCAAATGATAAAAATGGGCCACTTGGCAAAACATTTCCAAGATGTTGTATATGGTTTACAGTGGGGGAGCCAAGAAAAATATCCCTTACAATTCAAAATGGCCGCCATGATTAAAAATGTATATTGTTTCCTATATTTCTTTGATAACATTTAATAAGATATTATAATGAAAACAAGACATCTATGTAGATTTCTAATAACGTGGATATTTGAGCACCTCTTCCTTACTTCTTTGTTATATTTTTAATTGACGTGGTTCATCCTCAGGAAAACTGAAATATGAGAAAATAATATATATATATATATATATAAAGTGCTGAACATAGCTGTAACGAGATGAATAACCATCCCTAAATTTAAGAGATTTATATATTTATCCTTAAACTTTTTTAAAAGTCTATAATAACTTTCTAAGACTGGGATTTCCTGGTGTTACAGCAGTTCAGTCGGCAGTTGGAACATAACAATGCACAGGGAAAGCCCGCAAAGCCGGCATCTTTGCATGAGCATCGAGTGATGCATCCTTTCTATCACGAGCACTTGACAAGCTCTCTGCAGCAGTCCCATATCTCCGGCAGTCTAGTCCATTTTGGATGCCAAACTCCACCATTCAAGAACCATCCCCATTCTTTAGGTGATGAAGAAATTGGCGTAAAAGTATTAGCACTTCCCCAAAGATGTCCTCCTTGATTAGCAGCACGCTGAATGTGAAGCTGCAGTGCGTCTTGAGTGGGAGGAAGGCTGTCAACACTTTTGTTCTTCGATGTGAAAAGGATTTTCCTTGCTTCATTGACTTTTCCTACATCTGTGTGTGCGTCGTACAAAAGAACAACATAACGTTCTAAGACGTCTTGAGTGGTTTTGGAAACGTTCTGCAACGGACAGGAAATTTCATGAAAAGCTGATGTGACAATCGAAAGATTTCCATACTTTCCAAGCATTTTTCTTGCCCTTTTGGGAGAAGGAGGATACGGTGATCCATCACGTGACCAATGATGCGGCCATCAGCCTCTTCAAGAGAATCACATGAAATACCAGCAATGGCGGCCTCAGCATTTTGAGATGATACGATAAAGGAAACCACGTTGGTCACGACTTCTGCAAAATCAAACTGTGTAGGTACCAGCGTGATTTGCGAGAATGGAATACAACTCTTGCTTGTTTGTGGCATTGTGAAGAAAGTCGTTCCATTTTCCAAGTAATGGTGAAGTAACAAGAACAAAAACAAGTACAAACAAGAATGAAATTTTCTATCCGTTGCAGAACGTTTCCAAAACCACTCAAGACGTCTAAGAACATTATGTTGTTCTTTTGTACGACGCACAAACGGATGTAGGAAAAGTCAATGAAGCAAGGAAAATCCTTTTTACATCGAAGAACAAAAGTGTTGACAGTCTTCCTCCTATTTAAGACGCACTCCAGCTTCACATTCAGTGTACTGCTTATCAAGGAGGACATCTTTCGGGAAGTGCTGATACTTTTACGCCAATTTCTTCATCACCTAAAGAATGGGGATGGTTCTTGAATGGTGGAGTTTGGCATCCAAAATTGACTAGACTGCCGGAGATATGGGACTGCTGCAGAGAGCTTGTCAAGTGCTCGTGTAAGAAAGGATGCATTACAAGATGCTCATGCAAAGATGCATCACACGATGCTCATGCAAAGATGCCGGCTTTCCCTGTGCATTGTTATGTTCCAACTGCCGACTGAACTGCTGCAACACCAGGTAAACCCAGTGCTAGAAAGTTATAATAGACTTTCTTAAAAAGTTAAAGGATAAATATATAAATCTCTTTTATTTCTGGAAGGTTATTCATCTCGTTGCAGCTATATTCAGCACTTTATATATTATTTTCTCATAATTCAGTATTCCTGAGGCTGAGGATGAAGACATATTATAAACAACCTCAATTCAAAATGTAACAAAGAAGTAAGGAAGAAGTGCTCAAATGTCCAAGTCATTAGAAATCTATGTAGGCCCTACATGTTTTGTTTTCACTATAATATAGTACGTTAAATTAAATTTAAATGTGATCATAGGAATATAGGAAACAATATACATTTTTCAATCATGGCGGCCATTTTGAATTGTAAGGGATATTTTTCTTGGCTCCCCCACTGTAAACCATATACAACATCTTGAAAATGTTTTGGCCAAGTGGCCATTTTTATCATTTGCCGTCTGTTTATACATTCGAAATAGGAAACATTACACATTTAAAAATCATGGCGACCATTTTGAATCGTAAGTGAAATTTTTCTTGGCTCCCCCACTATAAACCATACACAAAATCTTGAGAGTAATTTTGCCAAGTGGCACCTTTCTATCATTATTTACCGTCTGTTAACATTCGAAATTGGATACTAATAAGGTACGCAATTGTAATTCGTGGCGGCCATTTTGGATCGTAAGGGCTGTTTTGCTTGGCTCCCCTTCTGTAAACCTTCATTATCATCTAAAAAAAAACATTTTGCCAATGGACACCTTCCTATCATTATTTGCCGTCTTTTTTCATTAAAAATCAGAAAATAATTTGATACACCGTATCATTCATGGCCGCCATTTTGAATTGTAAGAGGTATTGTTCTTGGCAACCCCTCTGTAAACTTTTTCTATAATCTTAGGAAGAGCCTAGTGCTAAGTGGCACCTTTTTATCATTATTTTCAGTATGTTTATATTCCAAAAATTAAAATAATACATATTTTTCAAACATGGCGGCCATTTTGAATCTTAAGGGTCATTTTTTATGGCTCCCCCACTGTAAACCATTTTTAACATCTTAAGAATATTGTTTGCCATGTAGCACCTTTCTAACATTATTTACCGTCTTTTTACACTCAAAATAGGTAAATAATAGGCCTATTTATTCATGGCCGCCATTTTGAATCCTAAGGGACACTTTTCGTGGCTCCCCTTCTGTAAACGCTTTTTTGACCTTATGAACATTTTGCCAAGTGAAACCTTCCTACTATTTTTTGCCGTTTTATTTTGTGAACAACCAGACTACAGTGGAATATGATTCATGAGAACAGTTACGTCAGCCAGTAAGATTTTCAAAAAATTTTACCAATCATAATTAACTATAATTAATTCTACCGGTACAAAACATTTCAACTGGGAACTTCAAATTATCAAGAATCTTCCAATCAATAAACTGTGTTTCCAATCAATAAACTGTGTTTCCAATCAATAAACTGAGTGTCCATAAAAACAGTGCATATCATTAATATACAGTGTGACCGATTACCAGTACATACTCAAGCCATGTGTGCCATCGCCATGTGGATTATCTTCTGACCCCAACATCAAGAACTTGCTCTCCATTTTACAACATTACCATATTGGGATTACTACGAACTACGGCCGAAGGTTAAGTACATGCCTAGGGCATTACATTGTCATTAATTATATTTTCTTGCTAATCATAAATGTATAAATTCATATTTTGAAGGGGTATGCGAAGGTTCTTCTAACCTTAATTAGTAACGAGCTCGATAGGCAGGGTAATTTCATTGTAATTGTCATGTCCAATGGTCAATAGTGAACTGAAGTGTGTTAAAATTAATGATGCAATTTTCAATGTAGATTGTACTCCTCAAAATCCTCCTATAAACCAATAGTTCATAAGCATTATTGCTGGTCGAAGTGAGTCCAGTACGGCAGAGCAGAGTTGAGTTTCTGACAGCATCCATAGTGGAGATTCTGACTGCAGGTAATTTAATTAAGGCGTGATTAATTAAGGACAATTAATTTTTTTTTATTAATTAGGAATTAATTTGCATCATCAAATTTTTTTTTTTGAGGGTTTCGTATTTTTCTGTTGAGCTAGTTAAACATCTACGTAATTTAGTAACCAGATTCCTGATCCGGGCAAACTCAGGGTCTGATCTGTTACAAGACATACACACCAGGCGGGAATTTGAAACAACTCAACATGCAGACTCAGAGTTTCCTTCACTTTAGGAATTATGCGATTTCCTTGACAAGAGGTCACAGACATTCGAGCTTACTCAGTCCAAGTCTGACAATTCTCAAACTAAAATAAAACAAGTCTACTAACGATACTTACCAGTCTAAGCATACGTATGTTTCCACAAAGACCAATAAGTGTTTGCATTGTAACAATGACCATTTTTTGTACAATTGTAAATCATTTCGTAATCTGCCATTGTCTGACAGGTGGCATGTAATCAAATCTAAAAATGCTTGTGCAAATTGTTTGCTACCAATCATCAAGCCAATGCATGCAAAGCTTGTACCTACTGCAAGTGTGGTTCTATGCACAGCACGTTACTTCACGATTCTACAGATAGGTCTACTCATCAAGGTCAGATGCAGCGACAACGTCAGCACACTGATAATTCAGTGCAAGAAACAAGCCATCCTAGTACTATTCACTCGGAAAATAATACGAATACAGGTATTTACTGTCGTACAAGACAAAGCCTATTCAACAAGTATTATTGGCCACAGCTCAGGTATACGTTCAGAATAAGTTTCGTAACTAATCAAATGTCGAGCATTACTGGATTCAGCAAGCCAAGCATCATTCATCACACTTGATTTAGCTAATAAACTTCAATTAAAAAAGGAAGTCAATCATACACCCATACAAGGTGTTAACAACACAACATCGACAACTACGCACAGTGTCAACATATCAGTCAAATCTATGGTTACTGATTATATTACACATTTGAATTGTTTTATTCTGCCAAAAATCACTGGCAGCCTACCGTCGTCTCCGATTGACATACAGCACTTGGAACATTCCTCGTGATATTCAAACTAGCAGATTCGAATTCGATCAACCAGGTGAAGTCGAACTGCTGATCGGCGCAGAACTTTACTACGATCTTCTCCGACAGAATTCACTATCTCGTCCAGGGTTTCCCACACTTCAAGATACGAAGCTTGGTTGGATCATCGGTGGAAGGATGCCAGTTTCGACTACTGATCACTCTCCGCTACCCACACACAGTTTATTCATTAGTAATGAAACCATTGATCATCAACTCAAGCGCTTTTGGGAAATAGAAAAAATCCCAAAACTTATCGCCACTAAAGAAGAAAAAGAATGTGAAACACATTTCTTAAACAATAAACCCGTAACTCCGAAGGGAAATTCATTGTTCGTCTCCCGCTTAAGGAAAACAGGAGTGAACTAGTGATTCCAGATTCCAAGCGTGTCCAAGTTAGAACGTCGTCTTAAGGCGAATATCAATGCCAGAGAAGAATACAATTCTTTTCTACGAGAATATCGTGAACTTGGACACATGCAACGAGTCGACAACGCTGTCGACACATCTGATAAGTGCTACTACCTGCCACATCATGCAGTATTCAAGGAATCTACTACTACTCACATACGTGTTGTTTTCGATGGGTCAGCAAAATCCAGCACTGGACAGTCAATAAACGATTTATGCAACTCGGTCCCACAATACAAGACGATATATGCTCAATTATCTTACGTTCAGAAACACATCTAATAGCATTCACTGCCGACATTGCTAAGATGTATAGACAAATACGAATGCATCCTAGCGATTGTAACTTACAACGCATATTATGGAGAGAATCCATGGATGAACCTGTTCAGGAATACCAACTAACTACAGTAACATACGGCACAAAAAACAGCACCATTTCTAGCTACACGATGCCTACATCACTTAGCAGACCTGGAAGCTGAAAGATATCTCAGCGCATCTTTTGTTTTAAAAAACGATTTCTACGTAGACGACTGTCTATCAGGTTCAGATAATCTGTAAGATGCTCTACAACTCCAGCAAGATTGCGATCTCTGCTTTCCAGTGGAGGGTTCCCACTACGTAAGTGGTGTTCAAACCATTCGGCTCTTTGGAGGCTGTTCCAGAAGAAGATCGTGAAACTAATCTTCCACTCCAGTTGGAACAAGATGAGTCTGTGAAAAACTCTAGGCTTGCTATGGCACCCTGCTTCTGATCACTTTCAGATAATGATCGATTCTTCGACTCCTCAGCCACAGCAAGCTACTAACTCTACCAAAACGTAAAGTGCTATCGATCGTATCTACTATTTTCGATCCACTGGGATTAAAAAGTCCCATTGTCATTAACTACAAGATATTTCTACAGCACCTTTGGCTAGAAAAGCTAGACTGGGATGATCTTTTACCCAACCCCCTGAATAATCATTGGAAGAGTATCTACAATCAACTTCCTACCATAAGCACCATAAAGGTTCAACGACTAGTTCTAGTCACAGGAATCATTTCTGACATTCAACTTCACGGATTCTCCGATGCTTCCGAAAGGGTTTGGTTGGCTTTCGGAGCTTGCATATATCTCCTATCCACTAACACAGAAGGTCAAACTGTAAACCATTTACTTTGCTCTAAGTCAAAGGTCGCACCTTTGAAAAGAATTTCGATTCCACGCTTGGAATTATGCGGTGCACTTCTACTCGCCAAAATTGTTCAAAAGACAGTGGAATCTCTACGTCTTGACATTGGTTCTAGTTTTCTCTGGACAGACTCTACAAAAGTTCTTGCATGGATCAAGGCTCATCCACACAAATGGAAAACATTCATTGCAAACAGAGTCACAGAAATACAAGAACTCACTGCAAATGCAAAATGGCAACACGTCGCATCAGCACAAAATCCAGCAGACCTTATATCAAGAGGAACTTCTGCAGAAAACTCTTGCCACTTGTGACTTATGGTGGCACGGTCCACAATGGTTGTCACTAGATTCATTATTGTGGCCAGTTTCCAAAGTGCAGTCAATTTCAATTGAAGACATGCCGGAACAAAAGGCTACTGTTACCACACTCACTGCCACCAAGCAAGCAGATGGCATTATCTGCAAGTTCTCAAAACTAATCAAACTACAACGTGTAACGGCACACTGTCTTCGTTTTTGCTACAACGCTCGCAAGCCATCTGCGGAGAGAAACTACTCCGTACTATCTGCCGCAGAGCTGCAAAACTCACTTAAAGTATGCATCAAATAGCGCAAAGTGAAGCTTATGCGTCAGACATCCAAGCTTTGTTAGCATCAAAGGAAGTTCATAACAAAAGCAACATCAAAAATCTCTATCCATTTTTGGATAGTGAAGGCATCTTAAGAGTAGGAGGTAGACTCCGAAAATCATTACTGCCATTTGAGTCAAAACATCAAATCATAATGCCACCACAGCATCATCTCACTAAAATGCTCATTATGAATGAACACTTACGACTGTTACATGCTTCAGCACAAATGTTGACGTCATCACTTCGACAACATTACTGGATACCATCCATAAGACGTATCCTGAGATCGACATTGCCATCAGTGTTTGCCGTGCTACAAATTGAAGACATCTGTAACGCAGCAACTCATGGGAGAACTTCCAGCTCCTAGAATACACCCAGCTCGCCCCTTTCTAAACACAGGAGTAATTACGCAGGACCGTTTTCGTAAAACAAGGATCTACACGTAGCAAAGTTAAATTGAAGGCATACATCGCTATTTTTGTGTGTCTATGTTCAAAGGCCGTCCACATTGAATTAGTTTTTTATATTACTACCGAGGCATTGATTGCTGCTTTAAAACGATTCACATCACGGCGAGGTAAATGTTCAAACATTTATAGCGACAATGGATCAAACTTTGTTGGTGCCAATCACCAGCTTGTTGACCTTAACAAGTTGTTAAAATCGAAGTTACATCAAGATACTCTGAAAAACCATAGCTCTGTCGATAATTGTAACTGGTTTTTCATACCTCCTCGTTCTCCACACTTCGGAGGTTTATGGGAGGCTGCCGTTAAATCCTTGAAATACCATCTCAAGAGGGTAATTGGAAATAACTCTCTCACGTTTGAACAAATGGTAACTTTACTTACACAGATTGAAGCTTGCTTAAACTCACGCCCACTTATTGCCCTTAACAATGATTCTTATGATATATCTTATCTTAGTCAAGGTCATTTTCTAATCGGCGAGGCAATCACCGCTATACCAGAACCCAACTTTACTGACAACTCAATTCATACGTTGAATAGATGGAAGCAACTTCAACACTCCATGCAGCTCATCTGGAGGAAATGGTCAAGTGATTATCTACACTCTTTGCAACAAAGACAGAAGTGGTCTAGTTGTAGTCCAAATCTTCTAGAAGGCACAGTGGTCCTGGTGAAGGAAGACAACCTATCTCCTCTCCAGTGGCAGCTTGCTGTAATCACCGCTCTACATCATGGCGACGATGGAAAGGTTCGAGTGGTCACAATCAAGACTTCTCGAGGACATTACAAACGCCCATAGTGAAATTGTGCCCACTTCCAACTTAAAATGTTTCAATGTTTCCTTTCTTAAAAAATATTCATTTTTGGGCCCAGTATGTTTATGCAACACTTGCACTGCCTTGTTGTTCACAGCCATCCTGGTACTATTTGTGCACTTTAACTCATTGTTTATTGCTCACCGCCATCCTAATACTTTTGTATCAATTTCTTTGGTGTTGAAAAGGACGCTATGTTTCTTTGCTTTCAACAATGTTATCATCACACTGAAATTACTTACTGCATCGGCCATTCGTATGGTCTAGTGTTATTCTCTGTTAACTTTCGATTAAGTTATTAATAAATACAGTGTTTTACTTGTGATTTGCCATTCAAAGTGTGTGTATTGTGTCCGTGGATCGCTGAACCCAGGGCCTTCATTTACAGTCCACTCATTTGTTATCTTTAACATGGTCCTCCATTCACTCCAGAGTTTCATTTTCATCTTCATGTATCACCCATTCATCCCTTGCCCCAACATTGACTACGCCTGCATCGTCGTCTAAGCATGCCTTGATAACTAAGCCTGCTCCATTGACTACGCCTGACTCGTCATCTAAACATATTTCGCTGCCTACGGCTACTTCGTTGATTTTGTTTGTTTTGTTCGCCCACGCCTGCTTAGTTACCTACGCCTGCGTCGTTATCAAAGCTCCATTCGTCACCTACGCCTGCTTTATTGACTTCATTTGCTTGATTGCCGACGCCTGTTTCGACGTCCACGCATTCTTCATCGACCTCGTCTTCACATACGACGTCTCTTCATCATCGCCCGCGTCTTCGACTACGACGTCTCTCTCACCATCGCCTACGTTTTCGCCTAAGTCGAAGTCTTCATAATCTTCCTCATTCTTCACTATGAAGTCGCGTTTTTTGTTGCACAAGTTTTACCTACGAGTACGACGCGTTGTCATCCTCAAACATTTGGTGCCGGTACTTCGAAGTCACTTTTGTCGTCATTATACTGAGTTTAGAAATCTCTCGAGTTCGAAAGGCCTACGATAAACATTCAACAACTTCTATCACATCGACTGTCGGCGCAAGAAAGAAAGACTTCCTGGACAATTTGAAGCCATACATTGCCGTCTTGAAAGAATCTTCCCTTCATTGAAAAACAAGCATGAACTGCATGATCACCTTTACATTCACCATGGTACCAATGATGTGAGTTAGCAACAATCAAGAATGCAATATCAACTTATTAACAAACTGGGTTTATTCTAGTATGATTTGTTTAATTTATTTTCAATTGTTTATGTTTTTCACTATTTGAAAAAGATGGTCAACACTTTTTCACGCGGGAGTATGTTGAACTTCACTTGAGAGACCTTGACAATCATTTGACTGACCTTGACATTACCTAAGAAGGCACTATTTGTTGGTGTTTATATTTGCATATGTTTTTTAGTAACTAGGGACAACATTCCGACATCTTGCATCAGCAGGAAGCATTTAATACAGCAAACAATCTTTTATTCATTCAAATGTTATTATTTATTGTACGGTTATTAATTCAAATGTTATAAGCGAGCCATTTCACTAATCTAGCGATTGAACCAACAGTCCACTCACCAGAATGAACAACCTCAAAAAACTTATTTAAAACATTTATTTATATGGTTTCTGGATAATTTTTTCAACTTTTTCTTTCAAAAAGCAATACATCGCCCTTAATGTCCATGTAAAATATGATGAACGTTGTAGCCCCACCCGTTTGGTCAGAATCGGCCCAAATGTCACGAAAATATCGCACTAAAATTTAAAAAAAAAAAAACGTCAAAGTACGATATTCATGAGAAATATTTCTTCGATTGTACCCCAAAACCGTGGCAAGTCTAAGTTCAGAGAAAACGACGGTCCCCTCCAATTTCATCAAGACCGCATATTATGCCGTTTTCCCGGTAGCGTGCGAACAAACAGACAGAAAAACTAACAAAAACAAAACACCCTAGCTATTTTCCTTGGGGTAACGTAAGTGAAAAAAAACAGAAAGTCAAATTGAAGTCTTCGCTTTGCTCATCCAATGAAAGTTTGCAGTTTACAACACCACACAAAATATTAGAAAAATACTAAATACTAGGAAGCTTCGCAAACGCTTTTTTTTAGTCGCGTTGATGGATGAGCTTTTTAATTATAAAATGTTGATATTAATTTAAAATAATAAAAAAACATATAAACACTGCCCATACAAAGCAATCATTAGGTCTGTTGGATCTTTGATTGTTGTAACAAGGCTGTGAGTAAGGTAAACAATCTCCTGTGAAGTTTCCATACAAGGCTGTGAGAAAGATCTAAAATCTATATTTTCGTGCTATTTGGGCGGATTCTGACCAAACGGGTCAGGCTACAACGTTCATATTTCACATGGACATAAGGTAAAGGTAATGTATTGACTTTTGAAAGAAAATGTTGAAAAAGTTAGACAGAATCTCTAGAAATAAAGGTTTTAATTTGAGTTTTTGAGGTGTTAAATATTAAAACCTTTATTTCTATAGATTCTGGCTAACTTTTCCAACTTTTTCTTAACGTCAATACATCACCATTACCTCAATGTGCATGTGAAATATGAACGTTGTAGCCCCACCCGTTTGGTCAGAATCGGCCCATGTCACGAAAATATCGCACTAAAAATCGAAAAAAATCGTAAAAGTACGATATTCACAAAAATATATTTATTCGATTAAACCCAAAAACGTAGCAAGTCTAAGTTCAAAGATTTCGAAGGTCCCCTTAAATTTTTATCAAGATCGCATATGCCGTTTGCTCCGTTGAGAGCAAACAAACAGACAGAAAAACAAACAAAAAAACAAAAAAACAAACAAAAAAAACACCCGAGCTAAATTTTTTTGTGGGTCGGTGAAATTGAAGTCTCGCTTCGCTCATCCAACAATCTAAAACTATAGATCAAATTGGTATAGTGATGTTTTTAGAACGTCTAATACGATGCGCAGCATACTCACCAAGACTAAACTAGGGATGAGGTTCAGTCATCTAAGGGTGTTATTTATTCTACCTTGCGAATGTGATGCTAGATACATTGGTGAAACCAAGATACCTGTGGTGGTAAGAATAAAAGAACACAAGAACAATGTGAAACAACATAAGATGGATACTTTAAAAAGCGCAGAACATGTGTACGAAAATCACCATCATATTTATTGGAAAAACACTATAATCCTGGCACATGAATCTAATGCCACTACACGGAAAATTAAGGAAGCTGGTTTCATTTCCTGTTTTTTTTAAATGGACCTGAACCAATGTACAATGTTTGCAAATGAAAATGCATCAAGCAAATCTAAGAACCTATTAATAAATTTACTTATAAGTTTATAAACTTCCAAATAGTACAGAAGGTTACGAACACTGAGATAATAATATACAGGCTAAGACCAAACAGTCAACGAGTCTGTCATGTTTCCAACGCAGATCGTACCATACAATACACGATCGAAATAACACGATTTATACAGGAGTCTCGTTGTTTATATGAGTTGCTAACAACATAAAACACACATCAACTGTCGAGATATCAATACTTAACTTCACAAATTCTACACACGGTCCCTATAATGTTTCACCCTTCTAAATTTGAGAATAATAAATATATAAAATCACTTTGACCCGCGACCACATCGTCGCAAAGATGGAAAAAATTTGGATGAGCATTTTTATTAAAAAACTAAACATTTACTGTTTTAACAATATAATATACAATTTAAAAATATACATCAAACAATATATAATTAAACAATATAATATATTGTTTTTTATGTAAAAGCTAATCCAAATTTATTTTGTGAAGCGGTGCAAGGTTATGACGTGTGTTATGATGTTAAGTGTATGCTGGTGACTTGTACGGAGAATTCTTCCTGACAATCGCCCGCAAAACCGAGTAGCCATAGAACAGAGTGACCTCGAAGATGCCATGCCCATATGGACGAATTCAAAGATTATTTTTTCGTCTCTGTCACGAAGTGGTGGCTACAGTGACGAGGCAGAAGAGAAAAAGGAGAGAATATCAACAGAGATCAAGTTCTCGTAGACTCTCATAGCAGCAAACAGATACAGTACACTAGCCTAGGGCATGGCAAGCTTCCGGCCGGCCACATTATCTAAACATAAAGTTTTGATTTCCCTTTGATACTAAAAAGATATTTAATAAACAGTTGGTTATTAGGGTATAATATAAAAAGAATAAAAAATAAAATGTTTTCAAGATGAGCTACATGGTGAAAGAGGGTAAGACAATTTCTGAAGACCAGTTTAGTCAGATCTTAGTCAGAGAAGGCTATTGATTATTAAAATTATACAATCAGCAATCTTAATATTAAATTTATCAGATTTATAGAGTATAAGCTTATTGTAAAGGATGTATTTACAACACGAAGGTTTTGTGATTCGTTTTTCTTTTAGAAAACGAATTGTGTTAAGACGCAATTAGTTTAATTGATCGTCGCTAGGCAATTGGCACGATGAGGAGTGCATGGCGGTGTGAATGACATTTCACCCAATGTACAGAAAAAGTGTATCAGCCTAGACAACGGGAATTGTGCGAAAACGACAATTATTATTTATACTAGTCCAGAATAATGCAAATGACACAAACAAAGTAATATCTTTACATGTAGTTAGCGACTTAATGCCACACCATCTGTACCACATCTAGTGTTGCAAATAGAAACATGAGAAATTCCTACACAAAAATAGTAAAATAATTTAAGTTTAAAAAGTATAAATCAAATTGACATAGTGATAATTATAATTCCTTACGTTAGTGCATGCGTTCATAATGACACTGTAAAGAAGATTTGCGTTTGGCACGATAGGAACACTTTGTACACGGGAACTGCGGTTCTTTCCCCGCACTCGTACTTGGAGTGGCTATATAAGGATTGCATTCGTCTAAACGTTTTGCCACAAGCTTTACACTGGAGTCCGTGTTTGTCAACGCATTCGTGCTTAGTGTGACGAGATAGATCATGTTTCATCGAGAATGTCTTGCTACACTTCAAACACTTGTGCGGCTCTTTGCGCCCACAGTCGTGCTTCTGGTGGTACGTGAGATCACTTTTCCTCTTGAAAGAACGAGGACAGTCTTGACTGATGTCTTTCACAGCCTGGATTGCTGTCAGGAACAGGGCGCCAATCCATTTCAGCATCTGTAAAATTAAAATTATAATTAAGAGTTAATATGGAAAGAAGCATCTTTGAATTTCATTGCTGCACTAGAATGATTTAAAAAAATACTATACCCAAAACATAAAATCGACACATAACAGTATCAAGCATCATCAGTCACCACACCACAACCATATAATATATATACTATCTATCTTCACTATATATTATATTTCCATGCTCTCTAATGTAAAGTTTAAAAAATCACAATTAAATTAGAATTTATTAGAGCAAAATCAAGGTTAATAGCGCTCATGGAGTATTTGTATTAACTGTACAACCTTCAAGGTGGGACTTTTCAGTGAGTTATTGGTGGTAGGTTGCGGTTTAGTTAGTGGTATTTCACCTTGTGGTATCTTGGTCCCGTTGCCAATATTCAGATAATAATATTCATAAATAAAAACTTATACATATATAATCAAAAATCAGATTTTGTGTTTATATTTCAAATCACGACCTGTGCCACCTTAACAATTTATTTGTGAATTAATAATATGCAATCGCAATTCCTTTAATAGAATTACGTATTGGTTAAGTAGTCTGCGGTTTTTGAATCTCTTAAACATAGTTAATAAACGGTGGAGGAAAAGCGTTGATTTGAGCTTTGCGATTGTATGCTGTGAAATCGAGTTTGCCATGTGGTTTTAGAAATTTTAATTGTTCAAGAATGCAATGCGACTTAAGTTAATAAGAATTTTGTTGAATCATCCTGAATTAAAAACATGTTTTACAAAATTAAAGAAAATTTAA
>JAMZAV010012696.1:0-17375 GCA_024449915.1 Sweltsa coloradensis | reverse complement strand
CAAGACGGCGACGAGAGAGAAGAGAGGGAGGGAGAGAGAGATAGAGACAAAATATGGCCTTGAAGACGACATGATAGAGGCTGGCTATGAATATGAAGAAATAAACATTGCATCGGAACATCCAGTCAATGACAGATGCGGAGATAACCGCCACCCCAAGCCATGAACTACGTATTCGTCTCACTAGTCAATTGGCTTCGAGCCAAGACCTTCGCTGAGTTGTTTTGTTTATATTATGAGATAAGATAATTAGACCAGTCATTCATTCTATCAGCAAAGCAGTCGGCAGCCGATGTCATCACTAAGAGGCTGTTTATTAATATGTTCTTTTAATGGTATTTCACAAGTTTCACACTTGAGATATCACTTTTATATACTAGGGCAGGGCTGCCACTGACATTTAAAAAAAATCCTGTTGGAGGACGTTAAAAATCCGCAAAAATCCGTGAAAAGTCTAATAACGTTAATTTCATTGATCAAACTATGAAAATGGCTAAATGTTATGTTTGTATTTGTTACCATCATAACCTAAAAGTTGCTAGGGCCTAGGCCTATGCACAGACGAGAATAAATGAGCCAGAAACGCCCGTGGTTGCTTTAATTAAGATTGCATAAAAATGTAAAGAAAATCTGTTTTAAATCTGACCTGGTTAAAAAATTCTTAGGCCTAGGCCTAGCCGCCGCCTAGGCCTAGGCTAGGCCCTAGGAATGTTGCATCACAATTTTAACCTAGGCCCATGTGTTGTGTTTATTAATAACATTGCAGTCTTGCAGAACTTGTTAATAACATTTTAATCATAGGCCCTATACCAATTCTATTTTTCACGTTTATGATCACATAATCCAAACTTTATAAACAAAAACGAAAGAAAACAATTTTGTAGGCTCCAATCTTCATTGTTTGTTCATGGCTCCTCCCACTCCCAAAAGCAAGCAAGCAGTTCCTACAATATGTCTAGGACACGGCTCCGCCCTTGCTCCGCCCCCTATCGAAAGTCGAATCGATTATCGCCCCGCCTTCAATGTTTACAATCGAAATTAGCCCGCGCAGATTCAAATACACCCTATACGAAAATAAGCATAGAAAACGTAATTAACGAAATATCCGTAAATAAGACAAAAAATCCGTTTATCCGTTTTGCACCCTAAATATCCGTAAAAACGGATAAAATCCGTTAAAACGGCAGCCCTGTACTAGGGCCCTGCTGGGAGGAGTTAAACAAGAAAGTCCTTATCCGAGTTTTTCGTTATCCGAGCATAGCTCGTCTCATTCACCTTGGATAATTGAGGTCTTACTGTATAAGTCAAAGAAATTTAAAAAATAAAAAAAAATTGAAAAATTGCGATTATCATAAGAAATATTTTTATTCTGCTCGATTTCCACACGAATATATCAATTCAATTAAGGTTCTGTAAAAAAATCATTACAATCGGATGAAGAAATTTTAAAAATAGAAAAATATCGTAAAACTGCGATTTTAATGAGAAATAATTTGAAGATTACGCTCAAATTTCACACGAATATATTCATTCATAAAATAAAGGTTCTGTGCAACAATCATTACAATCGGATAAAGCATGTAGGTGTTATACGTTGAAGAATTTTTTTTTAAATCGAAAAAAATCGTAAAATTGCGATTTTTATGAGAAATAATTTTTCGATTGCGCTAAAAAACGTGGCAGTTCTATCTAAGTTCAGAGATTTCGAAGGCCTCATTCATAAAATAAAGGTTCTGTGAAACAATCATTACAATCGGCGGATAAAGCATGTAGGTGTTATACGTTGAAGAATTTTTTAAAAATAAAAAAAAATCGTAAAATTGCGATTTTTATGAGAAATTATTTTTCGATTGCGCTAAAAAACGTGGCAGTTCTTTCTAAGTTCAGAGATTTCGAAGGCCTCCAGAAAATTTCATCGCAATTGGAGTATCGGTTTAGCCGGATTTGTGTTAACAGACACAAAAATTTTAAAAAAAAAAATGATTTTTTTCTCCAGTGTAGTGAAACGAAATCTTTGCTTCGCTCGCTACTCTCATCCAATTAATAACCAATCAGCGCTTACTCCCATTTAGGCCACTTTTCTGCCATTTTTACGTTCTCGCAACATGCTCACATAAGTCGTGCGCTTCTGTAATTTTACTAATTTGTTTTGTTTTCTCTCGTCATGTTGAGTTCTGAAGAAGATGCCGATGATCCATGGATAGACAGTTGATGGTAATCCTAAAAGTGCGATTTGGAAATATTTTGCTAAGGACGGGAAGAACGGGAAATGTAAATATTGTGGAAAATGTCTGAGCCTACACATGTGGGATAACAAGTAGGCCTAGCTACGTCAATCTCCATCCGGAGCATTTGGCATCCTTTAAAGGAATTGTCTCGGTTTGCATCACAAGCTCCTCAGAAGGTGCCTTGATTCAATTCAAGAACAATACAAAAAAATGCAGGTCGCTGAGACTTATGGAACTCAAATAATCACGCTTTTACTGAAGCCCTGCATAGCGCGTAGTCCGCCTATGGTGACGTCACTGCAGGGCTACCTGCTAGGCTGGCTCCGGCCGAGGAAGGCCTCGCTCAAGCTTGCTGCCGTAAGCGGCTGCTTACAGCGGCACGTTCCTAGGGGCGGCATTGCCGCCCTGACACTTGTATAAGCGATTTTACATGATGAAAGAACAAGATAAATACCACTGTTTCTGAATACTAACTAAATTAGTTTTTATAGTATAAAAAAATGTAACATTCAACACTTTACCAAACATTGACGTTCAACATGAATCTCTACTCCCGTATTCGAGGAAACAAGAGAATGTAGATAGCGCGCGCGTTCGTCAATATGGCCGCTCGTTCGGGGGTAGTCTAGCAGACAGCATAGGCGCAATACATGTAATAACGTTAAAACATTGTGTTTGAAAGTTTGAAAGCATATTAAAAGTGGTTTTACGCTTAAAATGGAAGCAAATACACTTCGTTAGTATTCGAGCTATTATGGATTGGAGAAGGATCGAGGACATTAATTGAGGGAGAAGTAGTTTTTAATGCAAACCACATCATCTTTGTGGTTGCACAGGCAATGATGGCAAAACTATGAATGTGTGGCCTACAGTGATGCGACAGGCTGTTGGTCAGCTGTATGAATGCGTAGAGGTGTGTGTTTTGGTTTTATTTAATAAAACCAAAATAATATTCTCCTATTTGCTTTGAAAATAACACAGTTATTTATTTACTTTTATTTATTTATTATAACACAGTCTATTCTTACTTCTTAGTCACTTTTCACTAAAAACTTGCCGATAAAAACAAGCTAAAACGAAAACAATAGGCCTAGGCCTACTTGCAATTAAAAAAAAAATGATTTCTTCTGATTAAATAGTGCTAGTATTGTGTTTCCATTTTTTTTTAGCTTCTGCAGGAGCAATCACTAGGTGGTATATGCGAGATAAAAACTGGGGTGACTTATGCACGTATTATTGCAATTTACTATGGATTTTATTTTTAAGTAATACGATTGATTATATCACTGTATTGCAATGCGAGAAATGCGAAAATAAAATAAAAAACATAACACCACTTTTTGTGTTGGTTGGGGAAAGATTGATAGAGGCTGGGAGCCAACAGCTTACCTTGAAAAAGTTCGGCGGCTGTGTAGAGTTGAAGATCACATAAATATATACACAAATTACATTACGACGAAACTCTCTCAACTCCGATGGGTGAAGAAGGCTGTTCGAGCCGAAACGTTTCGTCGAAATGTAATTTGTGTATATATTTATGTGATCTTCAACTCGACACAGCCGCCGAACTTTTTCAAGGTAAGCTGTTGGCTCCCAGCCTCTATCAATCATTCCCCAACCAACACTAAACTAGCCTCTAGGCCCTATCAACCCAAGCATAACACCACTTTTTACAATTTCCAAAACGAATTTAGGGGAAAAAACATACACACCTCTATGAATGTGTATAGGGCCACTTTCGAAAAATGCATTGACAAACTATTTCACATCGTAATAATTAAAACACCATTAGTGTTATGTTCATGAAGTGCGATTCACTTCACATAACACTTTCCACACTATCTTTGACGTAGAATTGCGTCCGCGACGAGGCCGAATGTAATGAAATCATTTGCTGAAAAACATATGTCTAAAGTGGACTTCCGGGAAGATTGGTCCGCAGGTACCAGGAATTTCCTCCCCTCTTTACCACCACCACCTTCCTCGGACGGGCAGAGTGAAACAAGATTAGATCTTACCTATCCTCGACCCTTCTATTGATGGTCTCTAAACCATTGAATAGAGATAAATTAATTTTCTTTTCATTACATAAACTGTTGTAATTTCCTTTAAGTGTTCTTAAATGTTAATGATTTTAGCTTTAAGTTTCCCTGAAATAAATTAAAAACGAAAATGTTTTTAAACGCAAAAAAATTTATGGAGAACTAACATGTTTACAAAAATTCTTAGCACTTTGATGAAGAAGTGTGCTGGGATATTATACTGTTAAGTTCTTTGTTTTTTAATCAATTTTAGCATTCAAAAAACATTTTCGTGTTGATTTCTTCAGTGAAACATTTAAGTTTAAAAATTTTTAACATTAATGGCATTTAAAAGGTAAAACTACAACAGTCCCAGTAATGAAAGGAAGGAAGGATTTAACTCTATTTAACGAAAATAATTTAATTGGAGGTTTCGAGGACCATCAATAGAAGGGTCGAGCGACTATTACAATAGATACGATCTACCTCTTGTCCACTCTGCCCGTCCGAGGAAGGTGGTGGTGGTAAAGAGGAGAGGGAAATTCCTGGTACATGCGGACCAATCTTCCCGTGAAGTCCACTTTAAATAGAACAGTAAAAAAAAAAAAACGACCGAACGTAGATTTGAACTGACGACCTTTCGCATAAAACTCAAACACGCTACCACTTCGCCACATGCACAGTGATATTTAGAACTATTAGCCTATATACAGTAGAACTCTCTTATCCGAGTTGGATGAGACCGGGGGCACCTCGGATTTGCGAAAAACTCGGATGGCGCGGTTTCATTTGTTTATTTGCTCTCGTAGCATAGCCTGATGTGGTAAAATGATATATGACATATTAATGGATAAAGGAACATAAATATACACGAAACACTTCATACAGGGTATACCAAATGATTTAATAGCTTGTAAATCAAGCTCACAAACACACGTACACAATTAGGCCTATATGTCGTAATAAAAAAACGCATGTGTAGGCAGGCCTAAACTCTACGCAGTAGGCCTATGCCTAGAATGCAAACATAGGCCTAGGCCTAGCTCTCTTTCTTCATGTGGGAAAACCTCTCAATACTATCAGCTCACGACGCTCACGACGCAAGATAAGTCTGGGAAAGAAATAAGATAAGCCCAGGAATAACAATTCAATGCGTTGTGATTACGAATTTTGTGAATCGGTTGAAACATGATTGCATCTAGTTCCACAACGACCATCTTTGAACAGCTGTGTGTGAGATGGCTGGATCGTATGCGCACGCGCAGGCGCGCGACGCACACTGACCACTGAACTCTATATGCTCAGTAGACTGATGCACACTGCTCGAAAGTCGAGATATATCGCCGATCTATCTTCTTTGCACTCACTCGTAAGGCATGCCTACAAATGTATGCGAGTACATTTAAAAAAGTGCGGCGCGGCGTCTGTAATTATTTTTATGTTTTATTTACGTATTTAAAACTTTAATTTTTTTTTTTTTTTTTTTTTTTTTTTTGCGGCTCGGTTAACACGGTACATCGGATAAGCGGAGATCGGATAAGAGAGTTCTTACTGTATTAGGTGGTATCGTTGATGACCGTACGACGAATAGTGCATAATTATTATTCGTAAGGCTGACCTTACGATTGATTTTACACTCAGTAATAAAAAATCACAGCCTGTAAAAGCTCCGCGCAAAGCCATTTAAATTCACATTTAAATACTCACACTTGTAGCCGCGGCGTAGGCCCATTAAAGTTTAAACGTTATGTGCATAATATAAAATTGCCAGAAAAATAACTTGCCGGTAGTATAAGCCTAGTACTCAGCAGAACAATACTGTTCGAGACCACAAAATTGCAGACTGCAGATACACATGTGTATAATGATTGGTTTAGCAATCAACAGCACCCTTTTCCACTCATTTTTCATTTTGTATAATTCGGAAATAAATGAAAGTATATATTATATGTTTTCTTTGATGAGTACTGTGGCACCGAACATTAATTCTTTGTGTTAGGTCGGGATATATGTGAGAAACCCCTACCTCTTGCATGATGTTCCGCGATCAGTACCCCCGAAATAATAGTTCGCGGTTCGACCACTTGGCTGCACTAGTGTTCCTTGTTTTCTCGAATTGTCACCTCTCGATCGCAAAAAGGCGGCCAAAAGATCAGATCACTAAAACTCAGATTTCACATTTTCGATGGTTTATTGTTTGACTTTCTCAATTTCATTAATCGAGAAAAACTGCTGCATGTGTAATTGATTTACCCCGCTGAGATGTATTTTTTAATTTCTGGATTGATTTCGATAATATTGTTTGACTTGTTAATCATTACGGGAGTAATACTATTCTTTCCGAAACTATAGTGCCGAGTGGGGATAGCTACCACTCTCCGCCCTTGTGTAGTTGTATCTGTCCAGCAGTGGCGTAGGAACCTGGGGGTGGGGTGAGGTCAACATATTTAACTTTACGTGCATTTTTTTAGATTTTAGATCGCAGATAGTTGCATTCTGTAAAGTATTGTTTTATTTCAAAAATGTATTTATTATTGTGCAATTGTGTTATTGTATTATTCATACACATGATGGTTTAGTTGGTCAATCAATAATTTACATTTTACGTCCAAAATCAACTTAGTGCAGGGTTGCCACCGACTTTTTTTTCAAATCCTGTAAGAGGACGTGAAATATCCGCAAATATCCGTGAAAAGAACAAAAAACGGTAATGCAAGGCTAAAATGACGATATTTCCGTTTTTACCAGATCATAACCTACAAAATAGCCTAGGCCTACCTTGCAGACTAGAATATATGGACCAAAAACGCCTGTGACTGCTTCACATGTTACTAAAATGCATACAAATGTGTATCTTCTAAAGAAAAATTCATTTTTTAAACATGAAATCATCATTTCTGCTCTAGGCCCTAGTTAAAAGAGGCCGAGGCCTAGCCTAGCCTAGGCAGGGCAGGCCTGATGAATGATGCACTAAGATTTTGACCTAGGCCCACCCTTTATGTGCATAGATAACATTGTAGAACTTCCTATTAACTTTTTAATCATAAAATTTGAATTTTCTCAATGTTCAATCATGTTTACAAGTAACAATATCATTAATCCAAACTTCAACAACAAATACGAAGCAAAATAAATTCCCAGACACCATTTTCCCATCTTTTTCACTTATTGCTACTCTAGCAGTATCTACAATGACTGGGACACATCTTTGATTGGTCGGTTGCCTCGGCCAATAGGAGTTCATATCCAGCGATTTCCAGCCGTTGTAGATACTTCACTGTGCACATATCTCACTGCCTTCAACATTTTCAATGCAAATTTGCCCGCGCAAATTCAAATTTACGAAAATAAGCTTGGAAAGTAAGATTAACAAAATATCCGTGAATTTCCCCAAATATCCTGTCATCCTTGAAATACCCTAAAAATCCGGAGAAACGGATCAAATCCGTGAAAACGGCAACCCTGACTTAGTGTATATCCTTCATAAACAATACTGAAATCCCTTGAGTTACTATTTTTCAGTTAAAACATGACGAAATAACTGTAGTATGGTGTCATTTATTTTCTCCTTGGGCAAAAGGGACTCCGGCGGATGGGGCAACACGAAACAGTAGTTTTGAATGTAAATATGTAATTATTACAAGTTACAACTTGCAACTACACATGCTGACACAAAGTTAAACATTGCCACTAAAAACTCGCTCAAAATGTCAAATTAAAACACTAGTGCTAATAACTAAAATCACGTGACATAAACGATGTTAAGCGCTAGTATAAATATAAAACCCAAATTCTCATTACAAAACTAAACGGTAAACTGAAGAGTTCGGACGTCCGACGTATACTGAATAGCTCACTCTGTAGCAGGTAGCAAGAGCGAGGATCGTGCCCAGCACTGACGTCACAACTATTTCGCGCGGGTTGAAAAGAAAGCCCCGTACGACCCTCACCACCCTCAATAGGCATTTTTTGCAAATACACTCTTTTCATAAATAGTCTTAAGAGTTATTTAAAAGATACTTGTTGGAAACTCGGACAATGCCTTTAACCAATAGGATTTTCTCGGATATTTTACCTTTTCAGAATAGGGTCTGCAGATTGTTTTCATAGGTAGGCCTATGGGATGGTTTATACTTTGGCCTACCTTGAAAATTGTATTTATTGTGTTATGTAATAAAATTAAAATGTGTTGGGGTACATAATTATCTTAGTTTCATAATAGAATTCATTAGGACTTGATGACTGTGAAATAAGATGTGTGTTGTGTGTGTTTAGGAAACTCCACCATGGTCGGATGAGAAGATGAGCAACTACATGCCGATGGACCGTAGTCTGGGCTCTCTCTCGCTTCCCATCCACAACGACAAAGTGAACGTCCCTCTTAAGTTCTCGCCCAACTTAAGTAGCAGCGGCTTTAAGTCGGGTTCTCCGAGTCAAACCTCTTACATGGACATGTATAGTCCTTGCGGTTCATCACCTCTAGATACGGTAAATGAGATTCATCAGCATGTATTTTTTATTTGTCGATTTTCACTTTTAATCTTTAACAAGGTAGGCTATAATATTTCTGAGTATTTTATCAATTTATTCCTTTTAATTATGCTTATAGCGTTGTCATAATACCACTTATCAGCGTTTGCCTTTCTCATACAAAGTGTTGGCATGTGTGGCTATTATTTCAAACATGCTGGCATTTTTAAAGACAAATAATGTAGGTAGGCCTACGCCAGGGGATATCCAGAGGATCAGGTCCACCATTGTCTGGTCAGACAGACAGGCACCATGCCCCCAACCCAACCCAATACTACCAACACAGACATCGTTCCGCTTGTCACACGCTGGTACCCAGGGCTCCACCGTCTGAATGCTATCCTTCAGGGGGAAAGTCATATTCTGGCTGCATCACCCTTGACCCAAGATCTTAGTCAGAACGTTCCCAGGGTTGCATTCAGACGGCTCCCTAACTTGGGGGACTTGCTGGTGAGAAGAGATCCGCAGAAAGCCCAACAAGTTGAAGCTGTGGTGCATGGGTCCTCCCCTTACGACCGACCTGGGTGCAAGACTTGCCCCATGCATGAGTGAGGCTGTTAGGAGGTTCACTGCCCACCTCACCAGCAAGACCTACAAGATACACAACAACCTGTGGGACCAGCAATGTGGTGTACCAACTTATGTGTACGCGATGTCCTGCTGAGTATATTGGGTTGACCACCAGCACTCTACGTCATGAGGATGAATGGGCACAGGCAGGACAAGCGAGAAGAGAATTTGGAGAAACCAGTGGCACTGCACGCTTATGGGCATGGCCTACCCTTTATGACCTGTTTACAGCCTGTGTCATAAGGTCTGTCCCACCCACCATACAAGCTGGTGAACTGAGAAGGTGGGAACTGGCCTACCAGTGGATCTGCAAATCCCGCCAAAAACCAAATTTAAGCCTCCGGTGATTCTCCTCCCTCTTCCCCCACCCCCTCTCTGTCACCCAATCCACACTCATTCACTCACCCCTCACCCCTAGCCAACAGCTAGCCTAGTTTTAGTTTCAACTCAGTCTCTCTCTCTACACTCACTGAGGAAGGTCACGTGGACTGAAAACGTTTTGATTAAGTAGTTTATTTGTGTATTTGTGTTTATGTTATCTTTTGCGGTGCGCCTACTCCATTTAAGGTAAGCTGTTGGCACCCTATCTCTTTGTAGTATAGTATAGTATAGTTAGAGTTACGGAAATATAACAATAATTTTATGTATTTGTAGCAAAAATAAATTCAAAAACTTTTATAGTGCCTATATATAGCAAAAATTATTTTAAAGTTAATGCGCATGTAAATTGATGAAAAACAGTAAAAAATGCACATAAAACTGGAATGATGCGATATTTTGGATGGAAAAGGCCCCGGCCTAGGCTATCGCTATCATTGGTTAGGCCTAGCCTACTTACTTTTGTAGGTAATCTCGCACCGCATATGCCACACATCAAAATACCTGTGTCGCTCACGTAAAACTGGTCATCCAAGCCGAACTTTTGAAAATCCATTATTATTCTGTAATGAATAGACATATATAATTTTTTTTTTAAAGTTATAAAAAATCTTAAATTTAAATATAAAAGCTCAAAATAAAGGCTCCATTTCGTCATAAAAAATTCAATTATTTCAAACTATTTTTTTCAAATTTTGCGTATTTTCAAATTTCCCGCCGTTAAGTTTCAATTGTTGGTACTTCGTAGATCAAGAAGCAAAATTTCTAGTTTGTGTTTGTTATGTTGCCAACCCTGCACGACGAGTGTGAATTGTGACGATCGAGCCAATCACAGATGCGCACCGCCTTCTAACAGATAGCTTCGTCGTGACGTCATGGCGTGACAAAACGAGAACTTTTCAAGGCGCTGGAACTTGGAAAATCAGCTGTTAGAAATATCCAGTATGGCGATCGCTGCTTTGTTGTTTTATTACGCGAACGATGTATAAAATCAGTTTTTGGCGTAATTTCAAGACGAAGTTCGTTTAAAGTTCGAAGATTTGATAAAAACCGAACTCGAGCCAAAAAAGTTGAGCCCGAGCCGAGCCGAACTTCAAAAAAAGCTCAGCTCGGGCTCGAGTTTTCGAACGTTCGCCCACCCCTAGGCCTAGGCCACGCAACAACACGAAGAATACGCCTTCAGAACACGTCGTGGTTATTTTTGGTTATTTTATCGTTGATTTTAACCACGCCTCCACTCACCGCCTGCTTGAATCTTGATGGCAAAGCGGTGCCTCCACTACATCAGTTTTCAGGCAGAATAACGAAGTTTCATGATCGGCTCCGAAGTTGTAATATGACGTCACTCGAAGGGAAGCGTCGCCCAGTAGCGGCATCTGTCGAGGTGTGGCAGAGTCAGTCAGTCTTTCTCGCGCATTGTAGGGAGAATGACTGGCGGTTTACTGTTTTCGACGTATTTTCACGTAAAAAACGGCAAATCGATGGCGGAACGCTTTAAACAATGATAAATCGCACGAATTCGCATTTATTTCATTGCATCGCAAAATAGACTGCGTATCGCATTTATTCGCAAAAATAAAAATGCTATTTTCTTGTTCGTGATGTCATGAAACGTGAAGAAAACGAAAAAAAAATGCTTTTGGAAGTCCATCGCACATATCGTTATTACGATCTTTCCGTATCTCTAAGTATAGTATATTTATTAGCCTCTTTTGGTTTATGTATACATTGAACATTCACATAATATATAAATGAGTTGAACATTTGAGTTGTCAGATTATTAATATTTTATAATAATGAGATAAACTTAAACCATATAAAACATAATATGACTTTCTTACATAATAACATAATTTAAATTTTAAAAAATTGGAGTAACATTAAAAATCCATCAGTAACCTTTGTTTAATTTAGATTTGATTTTGAGAAGCCAATTTAAAGTCCTCCACTGAATAAAAACACCTTTCCATAAGAATTTTTTTTTTTTTTTCTTAAATTTAATATGATCATTAAGGTTTTTATATTCTAATGGAATGGAGTTATAAAGGTTAATGCCCGATACCTAGGGACACCGAATTTTCGTGAATGGTTTTTGCACGAAATTTAAAAAAACACAACTCTAAGTATTTTTGACAACATAGGAACATGTTTTGAGGTTAGAGGAGGCATTTTGCGTTCACGAAGTTTCGCGAATTTTAGCTATTTTATGTTTTCACACGAAATAGACCAAAAAGAAGATTATTCACGAAATTATGCGCGAAATTCTCACTTTTTTTAATAATTTGAAGCAAATTTGCGTATTTTCGACGATCAAAACAGTCAATTTCTCACGTATCACGCCCACAGCTAAAACGGTCGTGTCGAGCTTCGAGAGTTGCCTAATTTAGATCGATTAGTCGAACGTACGAGTCGCACTCGCACCACGTCACCAAGGTCGAATGCACGTCCGCGACTAGTCGATATACGCGCAACGCACTTCGGAATAGGCCACATTTGGCTTCACTTCGTAACAGAATTCGTTTTTCTTGCATTTTCGTTGCATTAAAGTCAAAATGCCAAAAGTTGTAAGCATTTTTGTCCGTGAATCGGAGTTTCAAGAACATGGATTTTATTTTAGGCCTCCATCCTAGGCCTAGGCCCAATATAATTTGTTGTTCACGTAGGCCCTAGGCCTAGGCTAGGCCTAGATGTGCTTAAAATCCATTGTGGGCCTAGGCTTGGCCTAGACCCCAAATAATTCCTTGTTGCTAACCTTTTAAAGATGCGTGCTTAAAATTTCCTTTAGGCCTAGGCCTAGGCCCTAGTGTAGCTAGCTAGAGTAAGCACCTTTAGGCCTAGCTAGGCCCTAGGCCTCCTAAATTTCATACAACCATGGATGGCCTTGTCAGAAAAATTTCATTTTACAATGTAGCCTTCAACCTACTTTGAATAAAGTACATTATTATTTGTTTGCAATTGAAAAAAAGTGGATTTTTATTTACCGTTATTTACCATATTGTCAAGTTTTAGCACCGTTTTTGCCAATTTTATATACCGAAATGAACTGTTTTTATTTACCATTTTTCAGTGTCCCTACCGATACCGCAAGCCCTTTCTGTCGCATCGACAGATTGCATTTTAATGATCTTAAATTATTCTTATTCCTAGTATTAATATTATGGACATCTGAATTACAGGTGAATAAATTAAGATTTTTGTGAATAAATGTTATAACTTCATAAATGTATACACCTGGCTTGGGTAGAATTTTCAGTTTTTTGAAAAGTGGCGTACAGCTATCCCTATTCCCAGATTTCGTTATTGCTCTTATTGCCTTTTTCTGTAGAATAAATATCTTGTTACTGTCGGATGAGTCTCCCCAAAGTGCAATTCCGTAGGACATAATAGCATGAAAGTATGAGAAGTATATAGATCTTAAAGTTGTGTCATTAACCAGACGATTCATTTTCTTCAACACAAAGCATGCAGATGCTAGCTTGGATGCTAGTTTTTGTATTTGTAGTTTCCAGTTTAAGCTGCTGTCTAAGAACAATCCTAAAAAGTTAGCATCCTTTGATATAGGGATATTATCCGTGTCATCATTTCCACTACTATATACATTCAAATTTTCTATAATCTCACCCTTACTCGTATGGAAGTTAAGCTAGTACTGTTTTTGAATTATTGATAAAAAGGTCATTTACTTGAAACCATTCGTTATTTTCCTTGATAGAATAATTTGCCGACAGTTCCAGTTCATTCGTTTCAGCATGAGTTAAGATTTGATTACTATCATCCGCAAATTGAATTAATAATCCCAAAGACACATTCAGTGGCAAATCGTTAGTATGCAAATTAAACATGGTAGGACCTAAGACGGACCCCTGTGGAACTCCCGTTTCAATTGTGCTCCAATCTGATGTAACGATTTCTTCTCTATTTGCTTCCTAATTATAGCAGGTGATATCAACACACTGCTGTCTATTTTCGAAATAAGATTGGAACCATTTCAGAGGAATACCGCATATACCTTAAATTCCATTTTCTGAAGGAGAGTTGAATGATTAATTGTATCGAAGGCTTTTGATAAGTCAAAAAACAGCCCTAAAACTTTTTCGCCTTTATCTAATGATTTTAAGATGCCAAAGAAAATCAAAGAAAATGCAGCTGTAAATGTAGATCTATCTTATCTTTCCTGAAGCCATTCTGATTGAGGCTTATTATTTTATTTTTTTCAGTCTTCTATACATAATTTTTTCTAGCACTTTTGAAAATATTGACAAGAGCGATGTAGGTCTATAATTTTTGGTACATGTTTTGTCACCTTTTTAAAAAAATTGGAATGGTCCTGGTGTATTTAAACCATTTAGGAAATTGTCCTGTCTGTAAAGAATTGTTGCATATTTCTGCTAGCGGAAGAGCAACAAACTTAGCTACACGTTTAACTACCATTGAGTTTATTCCAAAAATATCTACTGTGCTTGTGCATTTCATTTCTTTGATTATATCTACTACTTCTTTCGATGTCGTCGGTTCTACAAACATAGATTTGCTACAACGAGTAGAAGAAGCATTTAATTTATTTAACGCGAGTTCTGTGTTTTTTGCACTTGTCAATATATGATTGTTTTTTGCGACTTCTATGTATGACTTATTTAAAATATTTGCTACCTCGTACGGCGTATCAAGTAAACGGCCCTCTGAGAAAACATTTATGTTACGCTTAGGGGCAGGTTCTTTCCCAGATTCTTTACGAATTATATTCCATGCAGTCCTTACTTTATTATGAGATTTTTGGATTTGCTCATCCAAGCACATTTTTTGGCTTGCCTTTTTAGTTTTTACCCTTTGAAATATTTGTTTATAACTGTAAAAATGTTTAGTATTTTCATCGGTTGGTGCATATTTTGCAATTTTATACAATCTTTTCAAACTTTGGCTAGAATTAATGATACCTTGAGTTATCCATTTCGAGTCATGTCATTCACATGAACCAGCCTTTTGGCATTCTTTTCAAACACATAGATTTGTTAGATACTAAAGAAACTTAGACATAATTCCTAGTGATGTTGATTTACCGTTAATTTAAAACTCGGGTAATTTACCGGTAATTTACCCAAAAACGGTAAAATCGGTAAAATTTTGATTTTGGCAATTAAGCATATTGGCATAGACATAAATAGGTTTTGCGATGAGAAAGGTGTATATCAATTAAAAGAGCATATATTCACCCTTATATTTATTTACTGTTTCATTTAAAGTACAAACTAAACAATAATGAATTAATTTAATTATCTTTGTATGGTTAAATAAATAAAATAAAGATATTAATTAGATTCGAATGAATGATTTAGCCTACTCAGCTAATGACATAGACTGGGGTATCTATATCTAGGTTCAGAAAAGCTCTTTTCAGATTATTGATTAAATTTTAAAGTGTTAATTGACTTATTTCCATTGCATTCTTGTTGTGTAGGCTCTTATTAGTCTTTAGAATATAATGATGGAAAATTAATTATTACCATTTTACCGAGATGCTCGGTAAATTTACTAATAATTCCTATATTCACTCGTTTTCTGTATGGGCACCGTCTTTAGCCACTGAGCATGCTAGTGAGATCGAGTGAAGCGCTTACATTGCAAGGCCGGGCAACTTTCGAATATAGCCCAAGATTCATGGGCGCACAGTCAGTGGGAAACTGGTCAATCGTCGGCTCGTATGAATTTAATATTCAATACCAATTTAGGCAATTTTAAAATGTTAATGCACTGAATGAATCCAATAATCGTTGAATAAAGGGCCAGGCTAACTTTTCATATCATATAATATTCACGCACTCTCACTTCTAAATGAGGTGGAAAATAGGAATCTCACCTTAAAAATATTTCAACAGAAATGATAATTTTTGCATTTAAATAATTTTTTTTCATTGTTTAATCTAGGCCTACTCAAAATCTAGAACAATCTAAGGCGTTGAAAATAATGTTTTTTTTCTTACAAATGTATATAATAATACCTAACACATTCAATCGATGTAATTTAGATAAGAGATAAAATTTATATAACCTTTTTGGGTGGTATCTTTTACAATAATATTTTGTTCAAACTAGCATTTCCAGAAATAATAAACAAAAACAATCAGCTAAGAAAATCAGCATGCGAGTATCCAGTTGTGATTTGTGATTTCTATGAATTGTAGGCTATTTGTCTAGAAATATATTTTTACAATCTTTGAATATTGAGTGGAAGGATAAGGTGGTAGGAGGCCTCATTTATTTGGAGGCACCTCCAAATGGACCTTGATTTGAAAAATCTCCTCTGGTAATTGGAACTGGTGTTTTCTCGGAATATTAATTAAATGTGTCAGATATTGTTACCAATATATTACAATTATCGTTATATTTCACGCATCACAGTACATAATTTGTGTGTAGCTTAATGGTTCTGTGTTTGGCTTCCGGTACAGAAGGCCCCTGGATCAAAATACAATATTGCGTTCAGGCAAAATTTTTTAATCATCTAAAATTTAATTACTGTTCAACAATTAGGGGTGTGCGAGTAGTACTGAAAAAGTCAAAGTCGAGTAGTTGGTAGCGGGTCGAAGATAATGTAGTACAAAATCATCAGTAATACGATCAAAGACGCTCAACACATTCGTCGGACCGCCGTCAGCGTTAATACAGGCACATTCCTCCTGAGCATTAGTGCCAGAGAGCCGTGGGAAGATCGCAATCTATGACCCTCCCCACCCCCGCCCGCCGAACCCACCGGCAGAGTTCTAATGTCATCATTTTCTTTGATAAATATGATTCCCATCTCCGAGCTATGTGCGTAATAATAGTATAGTTTCGAAATTTAGACTTTGGAAAGCCGTACTGTTATGTGATATCACAAATCAATTCCAAACATTTTATTTCTAAAAACAACAGTGCTGTGAATAGTTTTCCCGGGTGGCTAGCATATTTTTATCTTGTGTCTGTATTTTAATGACATGGTTTCAGTACTTTCAGTAGCAGCATGTAATCTTGAAGATATGATAAGACTGGGAGGGGGGGGGGTGCCTAGTTTTACTGCAGTTGTTTGGTTGCGCAAGTGCTCTACACACCATACATCAGTTTAGCATTGGAAGGTTTCGCGGGAGGGGGAGTGGTAATGACGCTGTGTATTCATGTATTAATCTGCCATGTGAAATAGATCGCAAAGCTGAAAATACCGTTTGAGTGCCTGGGAATTCCTCCAAATCCACGATTTCAGAAGCAAAATTTCATTGTTTCAACGTTCGATTATAGTCGTGGCGTGGGCAAAAATAATACTTTGTTAAAATGATTTTACGTTGTAATGACTGGTTTTAACATAACAAACAGGAATTTGGGGACGAACACTGACATTTTACTCTAATCACGGTGTTATGCTTCTAGGTGGGGGCGTACATGACCATGAGCCCTGGAGGGGGAGCCCCCTTGGATATAACAAGTACCTCTCGTTATGGCCGCTCCACCACTGCCAGCTCCGCGAGTCACAGTCGGGCCAGCAGTCTAGCAGAAGACGGTTATGTTCCTATGGCACCCGGACTAACGACGATGCATCGATATGGATCCTGCGCTTCAGGTGAGATATTTATAAGCTATGGGAATCCCCTATTGAATAATAGTGTTATGTGGAAGATGA
>JAMZAV010012695.1:0-18446 GCA_024449915.1 Sweltsa coloradensis | reverse complement strand
TTTTTCCGGAGGTTTTGACTTTTGGGGTTGCGGATTTTGTTTAAAGGGGGGCCCGGGTGAGGGGGGGACGAAAGGGAAAAGGACGTATAATAAAAAGCCAATCAGCTCCGTCTGTAGACCGCTGAGATGATTGATTTAAGGAATTAGTTGCTTCGCATCAACCAATACGTAGTTCATTTTTATTAAATTCAATAATCATGTAGTAGTTTCTTTTTCTTTTATACAATCATTTGTTAGTAGCCCCTTATAATACTTTCCCCTTGGATATCTAAAAGTGCACCAATGGGTGTTGAAATTCACATTTTGTGCTGCTGTGGATGTTAAAATTATAGTTAATATTACAGATGATACGATAAATAAAACAGAAGTGAATTGTTTATCAAATTACACGCATAATTTTTGGCGGTGGAGTCACGCTTAAGAATGTTGATACTTTTCTAAATAATGATAAAAAATTAGGTAGTTTAAGAGAAGTCCTTGTATCGGGAAAGTATTCTAGTGTTAAAAGGAGGCCGGCATGTTCATTTACGCGGTTTGAAATTTTCAACCAATTTTAGTCGTATCTATTTGTGAGTTATATAATTGTGTAAAAATTAATTATGAAGGCGTCTATCGTATCACATTCCATAATTGATGTAGAAAATTAAAAAAAATACATTTAATTCTCTAGAATTAAAAATCTGTCAAAATAGTCAAAAACACCCAAATGACTACGCAATTTCTGATTGGTCTATGATAAATTTAAAAAATCTGATATGATAAGCGCGTACAGATGTGCAATATTATCAAGTATGCCAAGTTGTATTAAGATGTATTGATTTATGGCTGCCGGACAAGCAACGCGCCGAACATCAAATCACGCCAGCTTCCTCTTAAGATATAATTAATATTGCACTGCAATATTAATTAATATTGAGGAGACGAAGAATAAGGGAAAATCGAAATTACTTAAAATTGCATAATTTTGAGAAGACCTCTGGCATTAATAATATTTTAAGAGAGAAAAACAATTTATTTTACTGCTTACCGTCCATTGTTAGGTGACCACAAGGATCCAGCTTAAAAAATAAACAAAAAATAGATTTAACAATTTTTTTTTAGTTAATTACAGTTTTATAGAAACGGTTTGGTAAAAAAATAGCCTAAACCTTCGGAATTAAAAAAGTTAGGTATTCTATTATTGAAATAGGTATATCAAAAATTCCCGAATGAAATCCTGAAAGAAGTGAGGCACTTCTGCTTATGCTCCCTTAAACAGACTTTTCAGAAGAGTTTGACGATATGATAAGGATCCTGTTCTCCCAGTCCAGTGTTAAAGTTTAGATACGGGAATTACGTTTTAGAGTGAACAAATATAGAGTGTATTAAAACCCTATTACTGCGTGTCTAAACCTATAATTGTAGCACATATGCGTTGTTACAACCTGTAAAACCCTCCATAAGCTGAACAGGTTACATGTTTGATGGCTGATAGCACAGATTTTATTACAAAAGACAACGTGTGAAAGTTAGATCCACTGACAGTGCTAGTGAAATAAGATTTTGCTAACCCATTAAGCTAATGAGAGGTTACGTAAAAGTTATGTCCGTGATTCTAAATACAACTGTGACTAATCTTGGGCAGTTTTCACACGTGTACAGGAAAAAAATATTTAAAAACAGTAAACGACATAAACTATTCAGTATATAACTGTTTGTCCCAGCTGTTTGCGTCTGAACGACAGCAGGGTTTCGTCCGCGCCAGGTCGGCTTCAACCTGTCTGGAAATTCAGCTGTGAGGTAACTGTCGAGGACTCCGACTTCTCTTACCGCCACTGTCATACACACGAATGCTGTGTAGGGAGCTAGCTAAACGTCTAAAAACATTATGTTTTCTTCTAGTACTTGGCCAAGACAAGGAATAATTCATTATTTGCTTCAAGTAATAATTCAATGGTAAATGGTTCTGTAAAACGTTTGCGTCAGACTAGCATACACTTATTTCTTTTCGTCTTAAGAAGAAAAATGGAAAAATGGAAGGCTTGTTTATACATTGGAAGATTAAACTCAAAATCGCAAGGCTATTGGCATTGATTCATACTTTGATTCAACTCAAGGAACTCGATCCGGTTTTATGGTATTTGGTGTCTGTATGTATATTAACTGAAATATTTGTAGTAGGCTACAGTTTAAACTGTATACGTCAATCAAGCCCAATGCGGCCTGAGACATGGCTCGATTGCTCTTCTATGAACGACGTGTGTCGTTTCCCCTGCAAATATATATTGAATCTATCTAGTCCTTTGAATCTATCCCCTTGAATTTAACGGTTCTTAGGAAACATGAAATGCAAATGGGACTTCAATTCTTCAGATACTGTTTTGTTCGTTATAACCACAGAAATATCATCTGACTTCTGCCATATGTGTTGTTTTTAATGACATCTTGTACAGATCATGAATATAAATACACATGGTTTGGTTGTTTGTGAGGGGAATATTGTGGGTGTTGTATTAACTTTACTTTGTTAGCATTTAAATTGTAGTGTTGCTAATAAAATACTTTCCTTATAAGTTTCTGAAGATGTAGAATTTTCGTTGGACCCCACCGTAATATCCACGTAATTTCTTACAGTGTGTCATCTTCAGGGAGCTAACTACGTGATTTTTGGTGCTGGAGAGTTGAAAAGTAATGTCCAAAGGGACTTAAAATCTATAGTCTGTATTTAATTTGAAAGTTAAAGTTTCGGGTGTAGGACAACAATGCTGCTTACATACAATTTACACGTATTAAAACCATTTTATTTATTCGTCGAAGTTAAAGTTCATCTTGATTAGCAATAAAAATAATATAAAAAAGATAGACCAATGAAACACGGACAGACAAAAGAAAACATTTTATGAACATGTTTTCGTAAATGATAGCGTGAGCATCAGCTATGCTAAAACGAATGGACGTGTTCCATACAAAAGTGGGTGTCCATAAAGATTGATAACTGGCTTTTAATGGAGTGTGGGGGCTACATTGTAGCTGCAAAGCTTACCCACTGAAACAAGGCCTCACACTCATAAATGTGAACACTATACAACATGGCACTCATAAAAGCGCGAGTGTTCGGCTTAATGGAACAAATAGCGTACAGGGTTTGCTAATTTACAACCGTAACGGGATCGGAAAAATAGTTTGGAAATACGATCGGAAAAATGCCAATTATGTTACGTTTAAAAAATATTGTTTACTTTTTCGAAAAAGGGTGATTGGTTAAGTATTATGAAATTATGGAGAAAGTGAAGTAAATTTGGACCTCAAATTAGTAGAGCAAAATTACGGATTTTTATCAATGTTTCGATAATGTTTCATTAAATGTAAAATAAAATTTGAAATACTTAAAACTTACTTTGCTGCCCCCCCAAAATTGTAATGGGAAAAAATCGAATACCGACTTTTTGGGCTTTGTTTCTGGTTTCATTAATTAATAAACGGCGAGAAAATTTTTTTAACTTCGGTAGATTTTGTATAAAATTAATCTAGGGAGTGTGAAAGGGAAATTTACAGAATATTCTTGTGAAACGATATTACTAAAGACGCTAAAATGAATGGTTAAAAAATTTTATATCGTTTTTATGGTTTGCGATATGCACATTACGACGGCAAATTCTCGTTTTTCTAGTTTTTGAATATTCGTCTGCGCAGTCAAATGTCTAGCAACACCCCCCCCACCCCCAAAGTCATCGATGAAATTTGAAAGTGGATTAAAATTGTCTTTAAAATGAACTTTGTTTGCTTGAAAAACGAAAAATGGTGAAGGTTTACGTTTTCCCCAAGGTCCCAAAAATCTCAATGGGGCCGGTCAAGTTGACCCTCTAAAGCCGTTAGAAGATTTGGAGGCCTTTGTGCTCGAGTACAAAAACCCCAGGGGTTTCTAACCACATAACGCACTTTTTTATGTAACCGAGTAAATTTGAAACCCAAAAATTTTTTGAAACACAAAAAAATGAATTTTTTAGAAATTTGCTTAGTGATATTTAAACTGCTTGTCCAAAATTTTAAGTTATTATATTCGTTTATTTAAAAAACAGGATTTTTAACATTGTAAAATTGGTTGTCCCAAACCTTACTTGAGGTTCCCCAAAAAGTCCGCAAGGAAATTTTATAGTTTTTCCCGAAGAAAGTCGCCGATGCTGACGTACAGGCGGATGGTTTTAGCCAATCAGCGGCTCCAATTTAAAAAAATGGCGTCATTTGGCCGCCCAGGCCGCGGCATCGGCACACTTGTAGCGGAACAACTATAGCTAGACTATATTACCCCCGTAAGCTTTTCTGGAGAAATATTACAATACGGTTCATGAAACCCTTAAGTTTTAAATTACATTTTCGAGCACTTTCTATATAATATAAAAAATAGACTTTTACTGCGAAGCACTTATATTCACAAACGATTTTATCTTCTATTAGTCAGTACTAAGGAAATTTTAATGCTCACCTATAATATCTGGTCTAGGGCATGTATATTATTTCAAGTGTTTATAATAACTGAAACTGTTTACGCATATAAATAGGTTGAAATATTACATTAGTACTCTTAACAAATTAATTATGTATCATATTGAAGGCATATTATCACAATGCATGTTTAAGCAGCCTAACTCGTAATCGACCAGCTCGCTGTGACGTACCTTTCATTGTTGATTATTGTTAAATTTAGTTTAACCAAGCTTTTATATTATAGCTTTTTTTATTTTTATTTTTATTTATTTTATTTTTAAATATTTGCATTTATCTGTATAACATTTGACATGTGAGATTAAAAATAAATGCAAGAATGACAAAAGAGCATATGCCCCATTGTACGTGATACCTGTCACCCTCTAATATAATACATAATAGTAAACTACAATGTCCAAGTTAAATACAGTATTAAAGAATCTTGATTTTAAACCCAACTGAATATTGCGAATTTTTTTTGCAACTAAATATTGAGCACGAAAGTAGCTTTTGTTTTTCAAACTATTTTTTTGATGTTAATTTGCAAGGGCAATATACCAATCTGGACTGTTTTTCTATATATCCAAGATGCTGAAAGTTGTCATGGACACATTCGCGTAAGTGGTTCGCGTATTATAAGAACCTCTTGAAAATTCGGAATCCCCCCTTAAAGAAGATTTTTCAATAAGCGACTTATCGGAAAATTTGAATTCCAGATCGATATCCTAGCATATTCCAACGTTTTTAAACTTGACTTTTCTTAATAAAATAAATCCTGGTGATATTTTGGCATCTCTCTTATCTCTGGTAAACCCCGTCGTTGCCTCTGAAGTCTGAAAGCGCGCCAAGCCCGTCTTTTTACTAGTAGTATACATTATAGATTCCAAACGCTGTTTGGCGGCCCCCAACACTGACGGAGACCCTTTCATGCCGCATAAATGGAAGCTGTGTTGATGTTATGTGATGCGGTGTTGCCCGGCCACGCGCGTCACAATGAGATGAAGCTGATGAGGCCAAACCTGATTAGATTAGGTCGTATTTGACCACTGGGTATTGGCAGACTAGGGACATTCTCATTACCATCCAATTCACAGTAGTCACGATACATTTTGCACTTGAATTTATTATCAAAAGAAGGACTGGTATCAGGAGAGGGCCTATATATTGACGAATTTAATTAAATTGTGCCACATTTATTGTGAATTGGAAAGCGTTGAATTTTTTAAAATTTATTTCTAAATTCATATTAATGAAAACGCAAAGAAATTATAATAGGTAGTGAAGCTTTCATAGAAGCATCGCTTTTCTGTTCCTTTTTCTGTCTGTGCGTGTGTCACGTCTCACGATAAAAAACTGAAAACGAAGTCTTATTTACATTCGTTTTTGTAGGCATAGCCCGGCCTCAACAAGGATATACAGGATATTTTGGGGGCTCTAGGTGTTAGGGGGGAGTGGCTAGCCCCCTAGAAAGTAAGAAAATAATGACCCGGCACCTACACCATTACTGGCGCGCGAACAGGCAACGAACTTGTTTTTAGTGCAAAAGCCTTCCCGGCACCTCCACCAAAATTATCAAAATACCGCAATTTTTTTTCTTTTTTTTTTTCTTTGACGAACTGTTGATAAATTTAGTTTTACTTATTCTTTTTGGTACCTCAGTCCGTGTTTGAAATTTCAAATTGTTAGATTTCTGGTTATAGTAACCCAAATCCCGAATTGAAATTATACAAACAAACGTTTAATCATCATTTCTCAGAAAATTAAAATTAACGCCTTGACCGGTGTCTACTCTAAATTTGTCCAGTAAAATTATTTTAATTGCTTTACATTGCTGTTAATAAGATTAGGGCGAGGCCCAATTACATACAGTGCCCTTACTTCCACACTAAATTTAATTACAATCGTTACCAAGTATAATAAAATATTGTAATTATTATATTTTGAAGAGTGTGAGTGTAAGCGGTGTATTAATGTGAGTGTGATGTACTTACTGGATCTCTTTTGAGGCGAGTTTTACCTGGATACTATGGAAAGTTTGAAATGGATCATCGTACAAGGAGATCGCCCAGCAGATGAACTCACATCTTCCGAATAAAAGGGGGCATTTTAATTATGCTTGTATGGCAACATGGACTAGTTATATAATAATATCATGGCTACTTTATCTTTCCCCAAACGGCAAAAAATTGTTAAATAAGGCTGCTTTTCGCGCCCTATAAAACAAAACAATATAAGATAAGATCTAGAAAAGATTTATTTACAGGACACAGTGACATGCAAGGGGAAACAAAGACAATCAAAAGATTGTGTAGCCTGATGAATACATGTCAATAATATTATTTATTTATTTTATTATTTATTTAACGTCTATCCTATTTAGTTTATAAAACCCGATTTACAAAGGAGGGCTTCAATTTCACTTCAATTTCGCATTAATATACGCAATAATATACGCATTCTTCGTGAATAATAAAAATGCAAAAATGTAAAATATAAAAAAGTTAATAGGTATGTAAATAAAAAAACAATCGTTTCTCTTTACAGTGTAATGCATGTGACACGGTTTTTATAGGAGTTTACAAAGGCGTAGCTTTATAATCGAAAAACTTTATTTCAATCGAGTGGTTTTACGCAAATGTGAGGTCAATAATGGTCCGCATTGAGTTGGTTTAGTGAAGCGCGTGCATATTCTAAAAAGACGATGGAGTGGCACACTCTTCAAGCCCAAAAGGAGCAATTTATGCCGGGGGACTGAGCAGCTATAATGTTTCCTGAGGGCTCGCTCAAAGAAAAGTACCTGCTTGAAAAGCTCTCGGGCATCCGGGCCGAAGGACCCCCCTACTTCCCCCCCTCCTTCACCGCAAAGCCTAGATCGGCTCTCAGCGTTTACTCAACTGATCGGCTTATAAATTTGATGAGGGCTACATCGAATTCACTGTAAACTGACCGTGTGGCTGATGGATAAAGCTCAAGGCCGATATACATAAACGCGCCGATTTTATGGTAGGAATGAAACTAAAATCGGGTTAAATGCTTAAATAACAGAGGCGTTTGTGAATTGGTGTTTGAGTGCTGGCAGGGCTTTGAATTTTACAGCTTAAACTTTACGTTGATGTTCTGGTCATTTAGGCGAATACTATAATATTATTTTCAGTAAATTAAAATTAAACTGTATATAATAATGATGTCGGCACAACATTTTGATGATATCACCATACCATATAGGGCCTATATAGCCTATATGGGTCAAAACCTAAAAGACCATGAAAGTTGACTGAATGAAGGAGTAACTTTAATCAAACAGCAATTTTTTGCAAGAAATAACCTCACTATCGGCCATTATGCCGTTTTTTGACAATAGTTTCCCCTGCAGTCCCTGTACATCTAGTGGAAAATTAAATTTTGTCAATCGGTTTTCTGGATGTAGGTAATATCTAAACACTTCTGTAGCTTCCACCCAAGTGTAAGGGAAAAAATGACTTCTGAAATAACATTTGGTGGGACGATTTTTTTTGTCAGACGGTAAAAAAACTAGAAAAAACTCGTATTTGTACTGTTTGTCAAAATAAATCGTACACTAACAGTTGAAATTTCAGAAATCTATTTTTCCTTATACTTAATAGTGGAAGTTTAAAGGTGTTTAGAAAACTATATCCAGAAAATCAATTCTCAAAATGTAATTTTACAGAAGATGTACAGGCTACACTATTGTCATAAACCGACATGTAATGGCAATAGTGAAGATATGTCAAGCCCAAATAATTCTCAGTTTTTTTTTGTTTTTATTAAAAGCCCTCTTAATTCAGAAAACTTTTCAGACATGTTTCTTCGGTTTACAAATTATCGGCTAGAGACTGATATCATTAATTATTACTGGTACCATAATCAAGATTTCCCAGATAGTTTCAAATCAAACAAGGTTTCCTCATAATATTTTATTATGTCTAACACAAATATTCAATAATAATAATGAATAATAATAATATTCAAATTCATAGTTTATGATTTCCAGTTTCATTTTCTGGAAATATCATCGATGTCGGTGCAGTGTAAAACAGTCGGTTCAAACTTTAAATATTTCGTTCTTAAACTAAAAAAATATATATTATAGTAAAGTCGTTGGTATGGAACGTAGTATAGTTAGAGGCATGAAAAATAGCGTTTTAGGTTATTGATGCTAAATCAGCGAGTATAAATTCTTAAAAAAAGCTACAAAATGCTAAATTTACTGAAAATAAGGTTTGCCTTACCAATTGAGAATGGTTTAGCATTGTATTCTAACGTTTAAAGTGACTACATTAAATTGGAAATGTTCCTATAAAGCAAAATTTTGAATTCATTCCCCATTAAAAATACAAGAAACTCCCATATTTGGGGTTTTGGTGGAAAGAAGAAAATTAATGCTACAAAATGCTAAATTTGGAAAAATTAATGCCTAATATTCAAAATATAAATGCTATTTTTTTTCATAGCTCTAAGTATAGTCTATTACCTGTGGTATGGATCAACCCCGGTAAGTGTAAAAACTGTGCTATAAAATTTAAGGTTATGACATAGGTTTGATCCATTTTTGCACCAGGATTAAAGATTATGCTTGTTTAATATTGCAACATTTTTAAAACGAGGCATTTAATATACAATCTGATTATTGAATTTTAGTTCCAGCTACTGCATTTATGTGATAGTAAAAAAAATTTGTTTAATTTTACCTCCGGCTTGTATAAGATAGTTTTAAATGTTACGGAATACTAATAACAAAACAAACAAAAACCTAATATTTTTTTAAGAAAGAAGATAGATATAACATAATGGAACATAAGTAAGCAGAAATGTAAATTAATATTATTATTATTCATTTGCACGTAATTTGAAACACTCATAAAAAGACTTGATATTACAACTTAAGATAAAGATAAATATATTTACATTGAATTAATTGGGAAACGATAAAAAACGATAATAAATAAATTGATGCACATTCAAACTATGCAAAAAACGCGAGTATGGGGTTGAATTTGGGAGCAAAATAAAATACAGAACATATAGCCAACATCCAAAGACGAATGAATTGCTGGAAAGGGCTAATTTACTTTTACAGTTACAGCTGTGTCTAATAAAAAGCTGGTAATCGTATTTTTGCTTCCTTTAAATATGAAAGTCGCGGTTTAAGAAATGGGAACATATTTTGCAAGAAACACGTAACCCCATTCTCGCCATCATGGGTAGTTCTGGGAATCCTATTTACATGCCTTTCAAGTGCTGAACATTCTATAGCCGACATTAGGCGCACTTGCCACAGCAATATGGAAATTAGAAAAAAAAATTCCCTAGGGAAATCGTTTGAAGTTAACAAGAACTTGAGAATTGGGTCAAACTAAATCCCACAACTTGAAAAAGAACTTGAATTGATTTCCGAACGTGAATTTAGCGACATTTTCTGTAATTCTTTTACAAAACAAAACAAAACAAACCACACAATATCAGTTGACGCAAAAATTTACTTCTTATTAAAATTTTGAGAGGTCATAAATATATATCTTTGAAATCAGTTCAATTTTTTTTAAATCTAATAGAACAGACATTAAATAAAAAAAAATTATATACATTGGCAATATAATTTAATGTTACTCAGGTATTTTGTAATAAAGGCCAGTTCTGACCGATTCTTAAACACATACGGAATCGTATAACGCATTTCCAAACATTCCAAGACACAAACAGTTGAAAATCTGTTGTCAGAGCTTAAACCCTAAACAAAAATCATGCTTTGATGTTAGTACATATTCATCCACCGTTTCTAATTGGATGAGCGTAGCGAGCGTAGCGAGCGAAGCGAAGATTCCATTTCACTACACTGGAGAAAATATCCGGAATGTTTTTTTTTTTCTTTTTGTATTTTTGTGTGTCTGTTTAACCCCGATTCCGGTTAAACCGATACTCCGATTGCGCTGAAATTTTATGGAGGCCTTCGAAATCTCTGAACTTAGAACTGCGACGTTTTTGAGCGCAATCGGGAAATTTTTTCCTTATAAAAAGGCAATTTTACGATTTTTTTTTTTTTGATTTTTAAAAAATTTCTTCGACTTATAACACCTACATGCTTTATCCGATTGTAATGATTTTTTCACAGAACCCTTTAAATTTTTTAATTAAGATATTCGTGCGAAATTTGAGCGTAATCAAAAATTATTTCTCTTGAAATTCGAAATTTTACGGGTTTTTTTTTTTAAACAATTCTTTGACTTATAACACCTACATGCTTTGTCCTATTGTAATGATTTTTTCACAAAAACCTTAATTTCATGAAATTTAAAATATTCGTGGTAAATTTGAGCGCAATCTAATATTTATTTTTTATGAAAATTGTAATTTTGTGATTTTTTTTTTTTAAAAATTACGATGAATTAAAAAAATTAGTTAATTTTTAATTTAAATTTTAAATTTTAAATTAAAAAAAATCTCGACTAAGTAATGATTTTTCACAGAACAACAGAAATCCGCGTAACATATGGCAGCTCAATGCACCAATTACGCTCATCCAACAACGCGGCGGGACTTAAGCGTTTTCCTAGTAAATATATTTAAAAATAGGAAAACTTAAGTCCCGCCGCGTTGTTGGATGAGCGTAATTGGGGAATTGAGCTGCATGTGTTTGCGGATTTTCTGTTGTTTGTGAAAAAATCAGAACTTTGTTGAATTTTTTTAAAAATTAAATCAAATTAAATAAAAAATTAACTTTTAAAAAAAAAATTAATCGTAATTTAAAAAAGGAAAAAATCGTTATATTGAAATTTTCATAAGAAATAATTATTCGATTGCGCACAAATTTTACACGAATATATTAATTCTTAAAATTAGGGTTCTGTGAAAAAATCATTATAATCGGATAAAGCATGTAGGTGTTATAAGCAGAAGAAATTTTAAAAAAACGGGAAAATTGCGATTTTCATGAGAAATAATTATTTGATTACGCTCAAATTTCACACGATTTATCAATTCATAAAATTCAGGTTCTGTGAAAAAATCATTACAATCGGATAAAGCATGTAGGAGTTATAAGTCGAAGAAATTTTTTAAAAACAAAAAATCGTAAAATTGCGATTTTATGAGAAATAATTTTTCGATTGCGCTCAAAAACGTGGCAGTTCTTAGTTCAGAGATTTCGAAGGCCTCCATAAAAATTTTATCGCAATCGGAGTATCGGTTTAGCCGGAATCGTGTAACAGACACACAAAAATACAGAAAGAAAGAAAAAAAGAAAAAAAAAAAAAATTCCGGATTTTTTTTCCCAGTGTAGTGAAATGGAAAACTTCGCTTCGCTCGCTACGCTCATCAAAAATGTTCAGGCTACAGGTAACTTGTATGTGAGTTTAATAAAATTAAACGTTGATTTGGTTTAATAGAGCACATTTTTGTTTTTTAAATTATAGCTAACGGAACTTCAAACATGACGTAACTTTTCGTATGTGTGTTGCAACTAAACTCTCTCTGAAATTACGAGTATGTTTCTATGTAGACTATGGCTCTTGCGTTAAATTAGATGGCGTTCTACTTAAATTTTTAATTTTCCCCCAAGGGTTGGGAATACGAGTTGATACGCACAATGTTTTTCATATTCATGTCGAGCAATGTGAAAATCAATTTCATATTTAAATCACAATTTCAATAGGCGTTTAACCGGTGACATAAAAAAGAATATTGCATAATGCTTGTGGTTGCAAATATTTAGTAGTCTTACCATAAAGTTTTTTTTGTAAAGAAATATTTTCCAGAGCTAATGGTTTAAAAAAAAAGGAATTAACAGCTTCAGTAAACCCTGTTTGGTGTTTAGAATCACGAACGAACTACGAAGAACGTAAACAAACATAATATGCATTTATTTACTTGACATCATGATGCAATAACCTATATATAGCTACCTCATGAACGTCAATGCCTTTGACAAAATGAGTCCCAAGATCTATATCTGAATAGGCATATAAAGTCGTGTATAAAACTTAAAATAGCTTTTCCGATGAAGGTGCCGGGTTTGTTTATGTGTGTGTATGTGTGTTATCCGTAACTTGCATCGTAAGTTTACGTCGTTGGTCAAGACGTCTATGTGCTACTCAACTAGCGTATGGTCGGCGATACAAAATGTTATGCAACCGGCCATTGGCATTGGGACTGTAATAAAATAAAAGGCAGTAGGCCTACTTTACACAAGTTTCTTCGTGAAAGTTATTTGTATGCCATTAAGCCCTTTAGTTGTTACTGAATCATAAATAATTTATTTATTAAAAATTAATCAATAGACGCATGAAATGTGAAACTGGATTTTTTTACAATGCATGCTCAACGCAGTTGAAGATAATGAAAATTAAATTGCCTATTCTGGCATAGATCTAAATTTCATCTGAAATTCACAATTTACTTTAGCCACCTCAATGCAACTTTGACTTTTAGCTTTGTGTGTTTTGAGCAATATGTTGTACATAATTTTAAATATCCTTTTTGAATTTGTTACCAAAATGGTTGTTTTAATGCATTGTTGTTGTAATATTACTATTTCAAATGTTTACTTAACTGTAGTTCATTGTTGTGTCTGCATCTATGTAATTAGATTTATTTAGTTGCTTTCCTGTGTAAATCAGTTTTTTAACTGAATAGGATAGACGTTAAATGAATAAATAAAATAAATAATCCAATAAGAAGAAAATTATTTTTAAAACACTAGTAGGCCTAATGTGACTGAAGAGGTAACAACAGTAATTTCAAGTAATTTCTCAAGAAATTTAGCTTCTCAAATACTGAGATGTGACTCGATAAACACACTTGCACATTTGCAGCAAGCAGATAGAAAATATTCTTTAAATAAATATCCACAATTTAAAGATAATAAACCTCTGATATTAACGAAATTATTAATGCTAACAACATCCCCTCTTAAATTGTTAGACGTGAAAATTATGACTAATTTGGCTTTAAACCGACGTCGTTGTTCAGAACGGTCAAAAGCTGTTAGACCAAAATTTACATCCCACATTTCGTTACATTACAAGGGGCAAGTAACATAATTAGCGCACGAGTAAAACTTAGAGTAACACACATTAGCACTCCTCTCAAATGTATGTTTAATGTGAGTATGTTAAATGGGTTTTCTCCACCAAGTGAGTTCAAAGTAAATACCCTATTGAGCTGCTTGGAGGTTGCATTAGTTAAAACCAGCACGGGTACGCGAGTACCCAAACTAAGAAGCAGAGCGTACCGTTATTGTTTCTCGCTTCATTAATAGCAGAGGTGTCGGCCACATAATATTCAAATTTTCTGGGATTCGTGCTTGTTCTAGCCTTCATTAATGGTGGAGGTGGAGGGTCACTCAATAATAGTCAAAGTTTCCGTCCCCTATAGCTCACGGAGTCACCAAACTATTCTGTATCATCCTTGTTGAAGGGCAATGCCAACTGAAATAATGTATGTCAAAGGACGTCGTGTTCGGTATTCATCACGAGACGTGACACACGCATGGAAGGTCGGACATACAAGTGATTCATATAGCAGTTTCGTTCCCTAATTAGTATATAGAAATATATTAATTGTCAGAGTATAGAACAAAACGTTTGAATTCCGTAATGTCTATAGCACTTTAAAAATTAATTGATTATTTTTAAACTTATCTCTTGAATAAGACAAACTATACAACCAAGGATGTATACGTGAAAGGTACAATTAACAATGTATCACATTTTGTATTCTACTTGACTTTCATTTTTGTCACATGAAAAAAATTGTCATTTTAATTTCGGTGTGACTTTCACATTACTAAAACTGTACAAAAAAAATTGTAATTTCAACGGGAGCTATTTCTGGCCATAATTACCACTTCTCGATTTGGTTGGTTGGGAAATATTCCCGTATGTGGAATTGATATTATTTTATACAATTCAGAAATTAAAAAGGTCCATCCCGACCGGGGTTCGAACCCGGGTCTCCCACATTCCAGGTAGGGGCAATGGCCTACTAGACCACCGAGACAATAACCTCTTAACTTCTGATTGATTTGTATTGCTTGACGTCTCATATTAATGCACTAATGTAGTTGCATTATTATAGTATATTATTATTATTATTATTATTATTATTATTATTATTATTATTATTATTATTATTATTATTATTATTATTATTATTTTTATTATTATTATTATTATTATTTTATTTTATTGGATGTATTTCATACAAACTCGGTTAAAACCCGGGGTAACATGTTGTACGGACTTCGTCAAGTACTTCCATGTGTACCTATTACATACATTATTTCTTTTGTCTTAAAATCTAACTAAAATAAGTCATTTATAAATTCTAATATTGTTTGTAGATGATGTTTTCTTTCTGCTGTGTACGGTCGTGGCCGATTTCTCGCGCCATCCTAGCATTTGCTCTTCGGACTATGGGAAACCACGAAAACCATGTCAGGATGGAAGCTGTCTCGAAATCTCGAAGTATCATTCTTAGTTTAGAAATTTACGAACTATTCTACACGTGTTGAGTATTACTGCCTTTTGAGTCTCGATGTATACATTGGGTTGAAGATCTAGTTGTTTAATGCTTTCATGTAGCTTCTTCGGTATGATGCCGTTGGCTGATATAATGATTGGGATTGTATTTACCTTTTTCTGTTCCACATCTTCTTGATCTCGATTGCAAGTTCACTATACTTGTCAATTTTTTTCTTCCACGGGGTCTCGACGTTATGGCACATTGGGATAGCAACGTCGATAAGGGTAGTTTCTTGTTTCTTCTTGTCAATTATTATTAAATCCGGTCTGTTGGGGATGTATCGTTTGGTCTGTTATAACTGTGGGGTTTCGTAATATAATTTGTAAATCTTTACTATCTAGTACTTTCTCTGGTTGTATTTGTAGTAAGGTGTGTGTGTGTCAAGGTGGTTGTACTTGATTGCTAGTTTTTGATGAATAATGTTAGCTACTTGGTTATGTCTGTAGAGGTAATCTGTTTGACATAGTGACTTGCCCCCGGATATGATGTGTTCGATTGTTTCACCCCTTGCACTACATTTTCTACATTGATCGTTTACTGTCGCATCTTGTATTATGTATTTTTTATAATTGTTCGTCGCAATCACTCTGTCTTGAATAGCCATCATAAAACCTTCTGTTTCTCCAAATAGTTCCCCGTTGTTTAACCACCTATTTGATGCTTTAATATCTACGTGACCTTTGGGGTAGTTCATCATAATGTCTCTTGTGTTGGGTCTTTTTCTGAGAGACGTAACTCTTTTGAAGCGTCAGTTATGATTTTCCCTTGTAGATTGACATTTTCGTTTGCTAGATTGAGTGGAGTTAATGATTTGTCAGCTAGCACTACAGCCCTATGAAGTGTGGATTGGTTGCTCTTTGTAAAAAAGTATTTTCTTAAAATTTCTATTTGTTTATAATATAAGTTGTTCAGATCAATTAGGCCCCGTCCTCCTTTTTCTCTTGGAAGTGTCAATCTCTCTATTGCTGATTTAGGATGATGTATTCTGTGTTTGGTAAGTGTAGTACGAGTTAATATTTCCAACGCGTGGATGTCTGTCTGCGTCCATTTAATGATTCCGAATGAATATGTCAGTACGGGACAGCATATGTATTTATTGCTGTGATCTTGTTTTTACCGTTTAGTTGCGTCTTGAGGATAGACTTTAGTCGTTCTTGTATGTATCTATCAATTTTTCTTTCTAACTTTATGTTTTAATTCTGGCAGCTTGTGCGAATCCTAAATATTTGTATACATCGTTATCGTCCATTATTCCAATCCTATTTTCCCTCATCTAGCTGGAACTCTTCTGCTTGTGTAACCTTACCCTTTTTGATATGTAGTGTCTTACATTTTTCTACTCCAAACTCCATGCAGATATCTTGACTAAATTCTAATGTTGTATTGACTAGACTGTTTAGTTGAGCAAAATTTGATGCATACAACTTTAGGTCATCCATGTAGAATAGGTGGGAAATTGTGTTACATACCACATTATTGTCCTTAATTTTAAATCCGTAAAGTCGATTCGTTAAGCATAATGTGACAGTGGGTTTAATGGCAGACAAAAACCATAATGCACTTAATGAGTCACCTTGGAAAATGCCACGTTTTAAATTTTTTTGGATCTGTAGTTATCTGCTGGTTTTTCATATTTAGTTTTAGTGTTGTTTTCCATGTCTCCATTACTGTCTTCAAAAAGTTTACAATTATTGGGTTGATTTTATATATTTTTAAAAACTGAATAAGCCATGTGTGTGGTGTTGAGTCAAAGGCTTTCTTGTAGTCAATGTAGTTACGTGAATATTCTTTTCTTATTGTGTGCCTGGGTTCATTACAGTAGAGTCAATAATAAGTTTTTCTTTACATCCCCGTGAGTTCTTACAGCATCCTTTTGTTCTCGCCATGTTATTATTATTATTATTATTATTATTATTAATTAATTAAACTATCTTATTATTATTATTATTATTATTATTATTATTTATTATTATTATTTTTATTATTATTATTATTATTATTATTATTATTATTATTATTTTTATTAATATTATTATTTCTTAGTTGTAAAACTTATAAGTTATTTCATGAATACAAAATTGGTCAAGCCCACACAAGCTTAGCCGCCCCCACTATGGTTAGCCAAAGCTTTCAGTACCTGAAGGCGTTTTATAGCTTAAGCACATACAGGGTAAGTCACACGGTTGTGTAAGTGTATTGTTTATTAAACAGAGCAGGTAGTTTAATCTGCACTAAAACCCTTTTTTTGCAAGATTAACAACGATGTTGCTCCAAGGGAGCTCTTCCGAAAAAACAAATTGAAACTTCAATTTACATAGCACGGGGCTGTTCATCAGGTGGTGCCTGAGTTTCACCAATATACACCGGCTAACTGCTGAGGTTAATCAATCTATTAGCCTGCTGACCAGCAAAACTATTGAACCAAACCACACAGCCATCACACGACAAGAATCAATTGTAATAGGTCAATTTGCTAATTGAAGCTGTTGAGTTTATGGTTTCGTAATATAATAATTGCCTTATGCCTATGCTTGCATAACAAGGGTTATGTCAAAGTTGATAAGGGTAGTAACAGTTCGCGATTAAATCCATAATAAAAAATACCTGAAATATAATATATCAACATTTTGCGTTTATATTTTCATGTAGAAGTATGGAAATATCATCCTGATGTAGATTAATCATTTTTTGTTTCCATTTCTATTTGCAATATCTATTTTCCTCAGATAACCCACGATGGATTATAAAAATATAACAGGGATTCCCCTTGCAACGAACGTTGTGTTAGCATTATTTTTATTTGATAAATTATAAGTATGATGAAAATAAACTCGACGAAAGTTTGAAATACGTATTAGTTACCCGCGACGTTTTGGGTTCCCCTTTCCCAACAAATTCTGCAAAACTGAAATCAATAATTCAGAGTATAACCCTGTTTAAATTAATACGGAGTGGAAATATATATTTACTAAACCGATTGATATGTAAATATAGGCCTGTGAGTTGGCCAACGATGCGTGAGAATAGTATTTGAGCCAATCAGAAAGCTTCCGTGCACGTCACTATAACAAGGCTAACATTACGCAAATATAAAATATCGTAATAAATAAATAAATAAATAAATTTTATTTAGAGTCTACCCACTCAGTTATATAACTGATTTCAGTGGTAGTAGGGGAGCATAGGTAATCCGTGGCCGAAAGAAGAAAGAAACTATGTATCTGGGATCAATTTATTCGTATTGATCCATAGATAAACAATTTTGATGGTGAGAGTCCTTGATTTTTTGGCTGAGACCCGGGCCCTATCTAAAAACAAGATGCCGCCGCTTTCGAATTTTAAACTAGCGTATCTTCGTAAGTATTTGACCGATTTCAATTTCAAAGGTACCATTCGAAGGTAAATGATATAAATTAAAAATGTACAAATTTTCACAAAAATCC
>JAMZAV010012694.1:0-17574 GCA_024449915.1 Sweltsa coloradensis | reverse complement strand
TATTAAAATTTTAAAAATTTAAAACACACGTAACAGACGCCAGCATCATAATAATGAGATTATTAGAGTAATATCAACATTCTGTTGACATTTTATTTGATTTTTTGGATTGGATATTGCTTAACGTCTCATATTTATGCAACTTGGCTAATCGAGACGAAGGGAGGGACGTAAGGGATGACGCGGGGGGACAAGGGGGACAGGCCTGTGCTGGTCAGAACCAGCCACAAGTATATGGGGAGGGCAGGAGTTCCTCACGTCGTGGTCGTCTCCGTCTGTCATCATCCGTCCGTGTTGTCAATGTCGTCGCCGTCGGGGAGGTAGTCAAAGGGAAGGGGAAAGTTCCCCGACGACGACCCAGAGCCAGGCATTTATGGTGTAGGTATCAGGTAACAAGTGCCTGAAATTGTTACCTTAGGACCCTGCCATGCGATTTTCAAAATTCCCACGATCCTGACGAGAGAAGCAGCGAGTACACGCACTACTTTCAAACACGTATTCGTCCTGAGATGGAACCCCAGTGGTTTCGAAACGTCGAACTCACACACTTGTAAGTGTAAACACGCGAAGCGCGAAATGCCCCGTTTCACACCTTTTTTAATGTAATACTCTAATAACTAATACGAAATACGCTAATAAAAAGTTCGTCAAAGTAATGCCTGTAGTGTGTAGTAAGCTACATACCTCTAGGTACTCATTTAGTTACAAGTTACAAATACAGCACAGCACAGGGCTAAATAAGGGAAGAGTGTGTCCAACACACCCTTTGAATTGAATTATAATCTAAAAACTTTGCGAAATAGCATTTAAATAGGACTAACGGATAATTGCAACCTTGAATCTTGAGCTTCATCAAACGCTCAATCCGAAGACATGTTATTGTTACAAAGTACAGGCAAATGAGCTCGTGCATACACTACAACGCCTAGTACATGTACCAAACTAGCTATTCCTATATTGGCTTCACCGACGGGCGACGAGTGAATCGTGGCCAACCAGCGGGCCTCAATGAACGCCGATCATTGATTGGCTAATACCTCTGCTCAGTGATCCATGACGAACCGTATCGGAATTCGGAAAGGTGAGGGAAAATACAAAATTATAGGGAGGTAAAGGAAATCAATTTATTCATATAGGCCTAGTGAAAAGTGAACAGCTAGCTGGCTGGGTCCTAGGAGTTTATATGTTTGCTATCCCGGGGCTAAACCCGGGCCATTAGTTTAAAATACCAACCAAGCAAAAAGACTCGTCCAATATGGGAAAATTACTGGCGGGTTCCGGTAACGTTGGTTTTTGATTGTCTGATTCAGGGGTGGGTAACGGGTAACGTGCCATATGGCGTCTCGCATCCTGTCCATCGATCGACAGAGCGACGCTCACCCCCAGTCCGACGTCAGAGCCCCCCCCCCCCCCCCAAAAACGGACCACGCGACCCACAAATGAAATAGAAATAGAGACGAAGATAATAGAGCTTGATTTCGCTACTTTTCTATACAAATTCAACTTTTTCTAACAATCGCACAACGAAAAAAACTGCATTTTTTTACAGCCGAACGGGAAACAGCAGGTCATATAGGAAGGTTGTTAAACATGCCATTGCACATCCGCATTGTCTCTTCAATTATCTTCGTCGGCTTGCATAATGATAATTATGGTGAAGCGCTGAAGGTTGTGCTAGACTCCTTTTACTTCGTTTATCTCTCTGTGGTGCAATCGTAGGGTTTATCAAGATCAAGGAAACAATAAAGGGGTTACGAGAGCACCGTAAGCGGTGTCTTCCCCCAGTGCCGCTTCCCGTAAGGCCATCAACCTTTTTTTTCCCCTATGCCATCATTTCTACCTGTCGATAAAGACCATGTTACAGGAAGCGTTGATGGCCTAAGGGAATTGATTTTTTTCCCGTTAGGCCAACACCCTGCATTTCATTATCGAAAATACAAAGAAGGTTTGTTGGCGTTGGGGTAATTGATTTATTCCCGTTAGGCCAACAGCGTTATATGCTCGTTTCGGTAAGGAGTGGGGTGTTGTTGGCGTTGGGGTAATTGATTTATTCCCCTTTTGGGCCCAAAACACCCTGCATTTCATTATCGAATATGCAAACAAGGTTTGCTGGCCTAGGGGGAGTTTGCTTTTTCCCCTTAGGCCAACAGCCTATGGTACCCATACAGAGACAGGGTTTTTGCCAACTGTATTCCCATATTATGAGGTTTCTGAACTTGGCACTAATTTCTAAGAATCACAAAATTTCGTATGTCACTAGTCCCACAATTAGTCCTTTAATCAATACTGAAGTAAATATATAGAAATTACTGTGGGGGGGGGGGGCTAACTTCACGAAGCATGGTGCTGCGTGAAGTAAGCCCCCCCCCCCTCCCTCGCCCAACAGTAATTTCTCAATTTTCCTATAGTATTGACACACTAATTCAAGGACTAGTGGCATTCGATAGCGCTAATGAGTACTAAATATATATAAATATATATTTTTTTCAATTAATGCTTCCTTGTGGGGAGTGAAAAAGTTCACGCACCTTACATTATGTTTATACATAATGAAATTTGTCGAGCATCCGTAGTAGTGACCCCCGCCCCTAGGCAATAAAATTTTGCCCCCCCCCCCCCCCCCCTCTAACTCACAACTTAACAATAAAGTAATGGTAAATTTTGATATTTTTACATTTAAATTGAGTATTTCAAATATGTTTACAGAGTAACCATGTTTTATTTTGTGTATATTGAAAATTTTAATGTCTTTAAGTTTTATGTTTTCTATCGATAGGCTATGCTATGATTTACACTTGTGGAGTATTTGTACTCTTTTTGTAATATGCATGATAATAAATAAATAAATAAATAATGGTTTTCATTTTAATTTTCCTTAGAGATTTATCTGGACAAGTAGCACCTTCTCTGCAACAAAAGTTGTCTGTCTCGGGAGCTGCAGCAGCTAGCACCACAGTAAAACACGCAAAATTCTTACTTTTCGAACCATAGTAAACTAGTACGGGATCAGGATAAAGATTAATGCTATAGCTGTGCGAAGGACTGATATCGCCGAAGGCGAAATTTTTGCAAATTTTTTACTTTTAAAAGCTCCAAAAAAACGTTTAAAATCTAAAATTACATTATGAGATATAATAAAAGTAAATAATAAAATAAATAGCCTAAAACAAACATTGTAGAATTTGTTTCGTTCTAGTGCCGCCCCCAAGAGCTGCCGCCCCTAGGCCCGTGCCTAGTCAGCCTAGTGGGAAAGATCCCCCTGCGTAGAGCCGACGGTTCTGGGTTCATTTTTTTTAAAATTGTTATTAGTGTACTACACCATCAAAAATAATGTATTAAATGGTACGCATAAATTATTAGTAGGGGCGTTTTAAGGAATTTGTCGACCCTTAGCCAAAAAATCGAAGGGGCCGCCCCCCCCCGTCCTTTACTCTTCTAAAAACGAATTGTGGCGTTATGAAATTTGTAAAATGGGAAACTATTCTGAGAAGTAAATGATCTTAGTGCCTATACATTTATAACGTTTTCATTTTTATAAAAATATATTTACAATATTTTACCTATACTCCTCGACTTCGATTTCTTGGGAAGTATCTATAGTTGGATGAGCGAAGCGAAGACTTCAATTTCACTGCCCCCTCAAAAATGTAGCTCCAATGTTTTTTTTTCTGTCTGTTTGTTCGCACGATACCGGGCATATGCGATCTTGATGAAAATTGGAGGGGCCCATCGAAATCTCTGAACTTAGATCTGCCACGTTTTTGGGTACAATCGAAGAAATATTTCTCATGAATATCGTACTTTTACGATTTTTTTGGGATTTTTAGTGTGATATTTTCGGACATTTGGGCCGATTTGACCAAACGGGTGGGGCGACAACGTTCATATTTTACATGGACATTAAGGTAATGGTGATGTATTGCTTTTTGAGAGAAAAAGTTGAAAAAGGTAACCAGAATCTATAGAATAAAGGTTTTAATATGAGTTTGTTTAGGTTTATTGGATGAGCGAAGCGAAGACTTCAATTTCACTGACCCCCAAAAAATTTAGCTCGGGTGTTTTTTTTTTGTTTTTTTTTTTGTTTTTTTTTTTTGTTTGTTTTTTTGTCTTTTTGTTAACTCTCTACCAGGCAAACGGCATATCCGATCTTGATGAAAATTTGACAGGACCTTCGAAATCTCTGAACTTAGAGGTGTATTGTTTTTGGGTACAATCGAAGAAATATTCTCATGAATATCGTCTTTTACGATTTTTTTCGATTTTTAGTGCGATATTTTCGTGACTTTTGGGGGTTAATTCTGCCCAAAACGGGTGGGGTTTACAACGTTCATTTTAAATACATGGACATTAAGGTTATGGTGATGTAGTACCTTTTAAAAGAAAAATTTTAAATAGTAAGCCAGAATCCATAGAAATAAAGCTTTTAATATAAGTTTTTTGATTTTTGTGCGATATTTTCGTGCCATTTGGGCCAATTCTGCCCAAAACTGGTGGGGCTACACGTTCATATTAAACATGGACATTCAGGTTATGGTGATGTAGTACCTTTTAAAAGAAAAAGTTAAATAGTTAGCCAAAATCTATAGAAATAAAGCTTTAATAAAAGTTTTTACGAAAAATAATCCCAAATTTGACAGGTAACAAAAGAAACTTGACAACAATCAGCTAAAATCGTATTACGTGGGCAGCAAAACAAAGAACTTGAAAAAAGTAAAGATATCCCATGCAAACTAAACATTTTAAAAGCTCATCCATCAACGCGGCGGACTTTAGCGTTTTCCTAGTAATGGATGAGCGAAGCGAAGACTCAATTTCACTGACCCCCAAAAAATTTAGCTCGGGTGTTTTTTTTGTTTGTTTTTTTTGTTTGTTTGTTTTTCTGTCTGTTTGTTAACTCTCTCCCAGGCAAACGGCATATCCGATCTTGATAAAAATTTGACAGGACCTTCGAAATCTCTGAAACTTAGAGGTGTATTGTTTTGGGTACAATCGAAGAAATATTTCTCATAAATTCGTACTTTTACGATTTTTTTCGATTTTTAGTCGATATTTTCGTGACTTTTGGGCCAATTCTGACCAAACGGGTGGGGTTTAAAACGTTCATATTAAACATGGACATTAAGGTTATGTGATGTAGAAACCTTTTTGAAAGAAAAAGTTGAAAAAGTTAGCCAGAATCCATAGAAATAAATCTTTTAATATAAGTTTTTTGATCTTTTGTGTGATATTTTCGTGCCATTTGGGCCAATTCTCACCAAACGAGGGGGGCTACACGTTCATATTATACATGGACATTAAGGTTATGGTGATGTAGTACCTTTTGAAAGAAAAAGTTGAAATAGTTAGCCAGAATCCATAGAAATAAAAGCTTTTAATATAAGTTTTTAGGGTTTAAATAATACCAATGACAGGTAACAAAAGAAACTTGACAACAATCACCTATAATGCGTAGGCAGCAAAAAAAAAGCACTTGCAAAAGTAAAGATACCCCATGCAAACAAAAAAATTTTAAAAAGCTCACCCAAATCAACGCGGCGGACTTTAGCGTTTTCCTAGTAACAATAACAAACAATAGAAAGTTGACAACAATCCCTACAATGCATTCTAAAAGCACTTGCAAAGGAAAAGTGGTCCTACGCAAACTAAAAACTTACAAAAAAGCTCATCCCCCAAAACGCGGCGGGACTTAAGCTTTTTCCTAGTTTTATTTAATTTCACTAATACTGTGAATTTGTGTATCACCAAAAATCATCAAGGGCCACCGCTCCGCGGGCGGGCCCGGGCTTCCGCGTTTAAATGATAATATAATAGCTTATGGCCAGGGCCCCGATTCATGTACATTTTTATCCCGGTATAAGCCGAGTTAGGTGGTATAAGTGCGGTATAAATCCGAATCCAATTCATGAAGACTTATCCCGCCTCGACCGGGGATAAGAAAATACGTAAACAGATGGCGTTCATTTTAAATTTTTAATCTGTGTGTAAACGATAAAAGTTGTCATAACTCTCATAAAAAAAAATCAGAAACCCTCCCGGGCCTAGGTCCAGATGTAGAAAATTATAATACAACTACATTCATAATACAAAAGTGTAGGTTAAGTTCCATCATGTTATAGGACTAGATAAAAATCAATACTAACATTACGCGTTGGAAAGCCCTAGGCCTCTTTTAGCCAACCCTAGGCCTGCACGACCCTTTTTCTGACCCACTTCCCGCACAATGAACTAGTTTTGATTACTAAAAGCCCAATGCAGATAAAGAATGGTATGATAGTCCTAGGCTATTCCAAAATTTACAGCAAAAGTAAGCCTTTTCTTTTGTCACTCGCCTGCCCTGCCCTCACAGCCCCGGCGTCGCGGGGTCATAAGGGGCCCGTTCCGGGTACGCAATGAACTATAAACAAATTTTGGATATCTTATCATAAAGGATATCTACTTCTTGAAAGCACTCACAATTTCATTTCCTCATCAACGAGGGATATACACCGCCAGTGTTGTCTGATACTGCAGGAGGTCCCGGGTTCAAATCCCGTCGCGATCGGAAATCCTGACTGAAGATTTTCCAAGGTTTTTCTCAGTCATTAATGCGTATGCAAAAGGGGTTGAGTCCTCTAAAACAGCCCTCGGACAACCCTTCGCAATTGTCCTACATCTTCAATAATATATACCTAGTTAGACAGGGACATGCATTGCACCCTTGGGCAAAGGGTTCCCATAAAAAAAAAAAAAAAAAACCACGACTGATTACGAGATATAGGTACAGAAAAGTTATCAAATTTTTTGACATTATGAGTTAATTGAACCAACATTGTAACCAAACCAAGCGTTCCAAACAATAAATTGGACCCCGGTTAATATTTGTAGCAAATAAAAACAAATACGTTATACAGGAAAAAAATTACTTGTTAATGGGTCAAAAGTACCCAAAGCATGATTTGTGACGAGAGGTCACACGATATACATTTTTGTAAATACAAGGAAAACGCTTTAAATCCCGCCGCGTTGATGGATGGGGCTTTTTTTTGTAAGTTTTTAGTTTGCGTAGGACCACTTTTCCTTTGCAAGTGCTTTTTGAATGCACTGTAAGGTGATTGTTGTCAAGTTTCTATTGGTTAAATTGTTTTTATAAAAAACTCATTTTAAAACCTTTATTCTAGGATTCTGGCTAACTTTTTCAAAACCTTTTTTTTCAAAAAGTAAAAACATCACCATTACCTAAATGTCCATGTAAAATATGAACATTGTAGCCCCACCCGTTTTTTTCAGAATCGGCCCAAATGTCACGAAAATATCGCACAAAAAATCGTTAAAAAATTCCGATATTAATGAGAAATATTTCTTCGATTGTACCCCAAAAAAACGTGGCAGGTTCAGAGATTTCGAAGGTCCCTCAAATTTTCATACAATTGGAATATCGGTTAAGCCGGAATCGTGTTAACAAACACTCAAAAATACAAAAAAAAGAAAAAAAGAAAAAAAAAACATTCTGATTTTTTTTCTTCAGTGTAGTGAAATGGAATCTTCGCTTCGCTCGCTTTGCTCATCCAATTATATAAATTTGAACTAAAGGTCAACGGGCACATTTTCTAATAAAATAATATTTGAAAGAGAAATCAAATTATGAATTTTCTTAAAATATGCAAACTTTTATCAATCATATTCCAAAATTAAGTTTATTATTTTTTTTGGTTTGGTGGCAATCATTTTTTGTTCCCCCACCCAAACCAGGTGACTTTTTTCAGGCTTCCCCTTGGAAAATTTGGACTGCTTGGTGAGTAAATAAATGGTTAAATCTGAATAAAGAGTCATTTTCTTAGTGTTCCAAAATATTAAAAATTAAACCGTCCTCAAGTCATTAGTAAGTTGCCCCAAGAGGCTCACCACCCCCCACACCAATTGATTAAAGGTTTAATTTATCTAGATTAAAGGTTACTTTATCTAGAGTAAACGGTTAGGGGGGGTTATCAGGTTGCATTTCATAACCTACTTATGTGCTAATAAACTAATTAATTATGCAACAAAAATAGTTTTCAAATCGGACTAAATAATATTTGCTATACTTTACATTTTGTTTCTGTCATTTTTGGCTGAAATTAAAAAATAAGCTGATTAATATACATTTTCTATTGTATGTGTTCTATCACTATATGTATCGCATTGTAGTTGGACGACATGTTTTGGGTGCAAAAATATGGCATTATTTTGGCTTAGCGAATTAAATAACATAACTAATTAGAGTATCATCTCTTATTGTATATCATTTTTTTTTATGCGTTACAAAAGTATCAGGTAGGTCATTACTGACTTGCTTGTGCATTTACAATATAATACTATTACACCTAATCTGGTTGCCCCTTAGGGCGCCGCAGCAAGCCGCGGTGCGTACACACTCAAGCACCTTATACACAAGCAGAGTTGGGGTGATTTCGAGGTGTTACCCAGCCGTCATGTAACGTGATGTGAACTTGAAAAACTATCACAATCGAGGGGATTTAGGTACCTGACAACACATGCCAAATTTTATTGGGGTACGACCATTCCTTCTTGGTGAAAAAATGTCTTCAAACATGCTCAAAATCACTTTAAGGATGTTAGCTACTGCTAGCTACTGCTAGCTACTGCTAACATCTAATACGTCGGCCCGCGATTCTGACCAGACGGGTGGGGCTACAATGTTCATATTTTACATGGATATTAAGGTTATAGAATGATAGTCTCTTTTGAAAAAAAAAGTTGAAAAAGTTTGTTGGAAGGCTTCCAAATAAAGGTTTTAAAATAAGCCTTAAACACTTGGCATATAATCAACAAGTAACCATAGTTACTTGACACTTGTTGACGGTATAAGCAGAGTTAGGCGGGAAAGTGCGATACGTAAACAAATGGCGGACATTTAAAAATTTCTTCTTTGTGTGGAACGAGAAAAGGTGTCATTATACTCTCATAAAACAAATCAGAACCGTCCCTGGCCTAGGCCCAGATGTGGAAAATTATTTATAATGCAAAAGTGTAGGTCTAAAGTTCCATTTGGCTATAGGACTAGATAAAATTATTACTTACATTACATGTTTGACAAGCCTAGCCAACCCTAGGCCAGCACAACATAGTCTGATATGAACTGCTCAACTGTTTGTTTACATAATTGCAACAATCAAATCATTTCATACAACTTGTCTTTCGATTGGCCCGCGTTTATGAAGGCACTGCCATCTAGAATAAATATAGAACTTTTTCGAGCTCTTTGCTATACGCAAATCTTTTTAAAGTGTTTGGATTTCGTGATACTCTTTCAACCATAGAAGATCCTATATAATTGGCTAGACCAGCAGTCGGTGGTCCACTTCCGGTACAATTAGAAGCCATCTTAAAATGACAGTTTACATGTTAATCAAATGGGAGCGATTTGTGGTCAAATAGTTCTCAAGATTGCCGCCAGGTGACAGGTAAGCATACTAGCCTTTAACACCAAATGATTACTAAATTCCCTTATGCAATCACTTCGTATTGTTTCTTTTGTTTAATACCATGCTGCACAAGCTAAAACCATATCAAACAATCCAGTAAATACTTTATTGCATTAAAAAAGCATAAATTAAAACACCAAATCGCCATCTTGAAATGGGCCGGTTGAGTCTTCAATTTGCCACGCTCGCGCCTGTGCGGAGGTATATGAGGGACTGCTATAATCTAGCCTACTATAGGGGTTAATTAATATCAGCTTTCAACTCACAACCCATGACGTTTTCCACGATACCGTTCAAGAATACCAATTCCTTCGAAAACGAAAAACGACTTCGTTTTCAAATTGCGTTTCAACTCATCTCCCACGAACTCAAGAATTGGGGTCCAGTCCTTATACCGTCGTTATACCATGGTTATACCACCTATACCCAGGATGTACATGAATCCGGGTCTAGATATTTACATCCTATAATTGTTTCTGCTAATACCATAGAATTAAAATCAACTTTGATAAAATATTATATTTTAGCAAATAATTTTGTAATGGAACTTGAAAAGTAATGAGATCACACACATAACAAAAACTTGTAGAAATACAGCCAAACCTTTCACACTCAAAAGGAATGAGATCTAAAAAAGGGCCAAGCTCATCTACCCTTCCACATAAACGTACAGTGTCCCATAAAAGCATCCTCGAAAAGCTTGGCAATAGAATTTGCATGTTATTACGTTTAAATTAATTTGAAAAAAAAGAACTTGGATAAACTATTACGTTAAATTAATAATCGCAAATTCTATTTTGGGCAAGCTTTTCGAGGGTGTGTTATGGGACACTGTACGTTTATGTGGAAGGGTAGATGAGCTTGGCCCTTTTTTAGATCTCATTCCTTTTGAGTGTGTAAGGTTTGGCTGTATTTCTACAAGTTTTGTTATGTGTGTTACCTAATACTATACTATTTATAAAGGCATGCATTTTATTATTTTTTTTGTGTTATGTAATAACTATTTGATGCATGCAGAAGAAAGATTCTATTTTTTTTATGTATTAACGTAATTAAGCAAATTTATTTATGAGTATTAGTTTGGATTAGTACACAGTCCATAATGATAAAACATACTGTCTTTATATTAACCCTCCGTCACTCGCGTGGGGTTCTACAAACCCCAGGGTCTACATTCGACTCTGTTTCTCTGCATCACACTGTTCTACCCACTCTAGATTCTCAGTAACCCTTTAAGTCCTCTATCTGTTAGCGAAATTTGTAACCCTCTAATCATTAGGGCTTTTAGTGTCGTTATATTTCCGGTCTAAAACTTTGGGTGGGTTCCTGAAACCCCACGCGAGTGATCACGTTACAGTAACAAGCATAGTCAAAAACGGATTAAAGGACAATACTAGAACAATTAGGGGTTTTGTGGTAGAGGTCTGAATTTTGGACTGTATACTCAGAACAATATTCTAAGAAAATTGCCTCGATGTGCCATGACAAAATTCGTCCGGTTAAGGGGGTGGAAGGGGTTGAAAAAATGGCATTTTTAAAAAATTCGAAAATTCAAATATCAAACTAAATTTTATCCTAAGATTACAAAATTAATACATATTGTAGATAAAAGTCCAAAATTTATTAAAAAAAATACATATTACCATATATGTATATCTAACCATATTTTACACCCTTTGACTTTTATTAACAAATTTTCTCACTGTGCTGGGAGGATTGGCCTACCAGACGTGGGTTTTGTGATAGGGCCGTGAATTTTCCCTAAAATACTCAGAAGAATGTTCTCTAAAAAATGGCTCGAGGTGCCCTCAAAAAAGTTGCTTGCTTATAGGAGAAAAAGGGGTGGTACTAAATGGGGTTGATAGCACTAAAATAAATAAATCTGTATTCAAATATAATAGAAAGGACCCCAAAAATTAACTTTTATTGTAGATTAAGATCTAAAGTTAATTAAAAAATTAAAATTTCACCATATATGTAATTCTGATCAGATTATGCGCCCTGACCACTTTTCATAAATTGACTCAATATTAATGAAAGTGTATCGTGTGACCACTTGTTTTGTCCCAAATTATTCCTATATTACGAATTTGGACGAAAAGAACATTTTGCAATGCCTTGGGTACATTTTCACACAATGGACTTTGACCCATTTTCACACATTTACTCAAGATTAACGAAAGTGTATTGTGAGACCACTGGTTTTGTTCCAAATTATGCCAATAATACGAATTAGGACGAAAATAAGTTTTTAACACCTTGGGTACATTTTTACGCAATTGACTTTGACCCCTTTTTTTTTACAAATTTACTCAAAAATAACGAAAGTTTATCGTGTGACCACTCGTTTAATATCAAATTATGTCAATAATACGAATTAAGACGATTTTTTTGTAACACCTTGGGCATATTTTCACGCAATGGACTCTGATCCATTTTCTAACAATAAGCGTCAAATAGCCTATTTTAGAGTAACCTAACAATTTGGTGGTTTTGTAGTCGAGTGTCAACACACCTATTAGATCAAAATAGTACATTCATGATGTGTGAATCATGTACTGTGAATACTGGCTGCTTTGCTAACGCTATAATAATATAGCCACGTTGATGGATGAGTCTTTTTTGGTCAATCGATCCTCCATTTTATATAGTCTTTATACTGTTTTCTTGTTATAAGTATGTTTTGATAAAAGATAAGTGAATTGGTAATAAGTTATATAAACTTGTCAAAATATCTTCTTTAAAAGCACAGTTATTGGTGTTATACAAATAGGTACAGTATATTTATTTTTTTAGTGCACGGGAAGTCGAAGATTTGTTCCATAACACTTTCCAAATTTTAATTTTCATTTAGATTTTTATTGAGTTATTTACACAAGGACTATTCACAATAGCCCGGGAACGAGGCCCTGCAATGGTAACAGGAATATTGGTTATGATTTAACATTGCCTGTTAACTGTAACGATAACGGGAAGCTATTGCCAGGCTATTATAGAGCAGCCCTAAATTTGACAAATTATTTACGAGTATGTTGCCTTGTGCGCGTTGTACGATTTAATAAAATAAAACTTAAATGTGTGTAAACATTTGTATTTGAAAATGTGATTGTAGCCCAAAAAAATTGGCCCAAGGTGTAAAAAAAATCGTCCTAATTCGTATTATTGACAAAAATTGGGATTAAACGAGTGGTCATACTATACACTTTCGTTATTTTGGAGTAAATGTGTGAAAATGGGTCAAAGTCCATTGTGTGAAAATCTACCCAAGGCATGGCAAAATGTTCTTTTCGTCCTAATTCGTAATATTGGAATAATTTGGGACAAAACAAGTGGTCACACGATACACTTTCGTTAATATTAAGTAAATTTGTGAAAAGTGGTCAGGGCGCATAATCTGATCAGATTTACATATATGGTGAAAATTTAATTTTTTAAATTAAACTTTAGTTCTTAATCTACAATAAATGTTAATTTGGCGTCCTTAATATTATATTTAAATACTGATTTATTTATTTTTTGTGTTATCAACCCCTTTTAGTACAAACCCCTTTTTCTCCTATAAACAAGCAACTTTTTTGAGGCACCTCGAGCCATTTTTAGAGAAACATTCTTCTGAGTATTTTAGGGAAAATTCACGGCCCTATCACAAAACCCACGTCTGGTAGGCCAATCCTCTCAGCACAGTGAGGAAAATTTGTGAATAAAAGTCAAAGGTGTAAAATATGGTTAGATATACATATATGGTAATATGTATTTTTTTAATAAATTTTGGACTTTATCTACAATATGTATTAATTTTGTAATCTTAGGATAAAATTTAGTTTGATATTTGAATTTCGAATTTTTTTAAAATGCCATTTTTTTAACCCCTTCCACCCTTAACCGGACGAATTTGTCATGGCACCTCGAGGCAATTTTCTTAGAATATTGTTCTGAGTATACAGTCCAAAATTCAGACCTCTACCACAAAACCCTAATTTTTAGCCTATCCGCCTAGCTAGCATAGGGAAAAATCTATGCTATTTTGCTTAAATTTTGAAATTTTGGAATTTTGGAAAAATTTTTCTTGCAATTTACTAACGGTTCAACTTTATTACTAAAAAGTGAAACAAAACTTAAAATTGCATTATTTGGACACCTTTTTTGAAAATTTGAAAATGTCCATTTTTTTAAAACTGAAAAATCAATAAAATAATATTTCATACAAAAGGTTCATTGGCATTTATTCCCTGTCTCCCAGTAAAAACACCTACATAGTAGTTTTCCCCAAATCATATGAGCACAGACAGAAATATCCAAAACATACTTCTGCACTAATTACAGCCCCAAAATAATTTGGGGTTGACAAACCCCACGCGAGGGATGGTGTTAAGAAATTCCGCGCGAGTGACGGAGGGTTAAACTATAATTACAATTTGTAATTAATTAACTTGATAAAAAAAATTGCAGACTAGTTTGACTTGAGTGTTTATTTTTGAACATGATTTAACCCATGGTTACCCCCATATACCCGTAATCAGTCGACCACTTATGCAAACTACTGCTCCTATAGATTGTTCCCAAGGCCAACAACGCCCTGTCCCTTACTTTAAACGATACATATACGCTGTTGGCCTAAGGGTTTTTTGGTTTATTTGAACTAAGGACGCGTCAACCGTTAGGTCATAATGCACCACCACTCTAACCTAAGGGGGTGGGGGAGGAGGGGCCCATGCTGGTCAGAACCAGCCACGGGTAAGGGAGGAAGGGGGGGGGTTCTCACGTCGCGGTCGTCATCGTTCGTGGTGTCGTTGTCGTCATCGTCGTCGAGGGGTCGTCAAGGGAAGGTGGCGTAGTCCCCGACGACGATTGCCAGAGCTCGCCTCTATTTTCGGGGAGTAAAGGGGAATAAATCAATTACCCCAAGGCCAACAACGCCCCACTCCTTACCGTAAACGATGCATATACGCTGTTGGCCTAACGGGAATAAATCAATTACCCCAACGCCAACAAACCTTTTTTGTATTTTCGATAATGAAATGCAGGGTGTTGGCCTAACGGGAATAAATCAATTCCCCTTAGGCCAACAAGTGTAACATGGTCTTTATCGACGGGTAGTAATGATGGCATGGGGGGAAAAAAAAGGTTGATGGCGTTACGGGAAGCGGGACTGTGGGAGGGCTCCCCGAAAGCCTTTTTGGACATCCCCCGGGCTATTCAAGCTATTTTTGATGCAGAAACAACTTAGAACTAGGCTAACGCTTATTGCGCTAACTCTATAACGGAGATGTCCAATGAAAATTGTTTGCGTTTAAGTAATATCGGGCTTAAAAAAAATTTTGTGCTACAAGCCAAGCAATTTGGTTCCGAAATTTACCAAAAAATTTAAAATTATAGGGATAGGAAACTATAAAAGAAAGAAAATTCAATGCCACTTTGTCGGGGCAGCTGAAAAAGGGACCGGGGACCCTTTCATAATAACAAAATATTGTGCGATAGCATAGAATGTGTTTCCATTGTCTTGAAAAATGATAAAGAACAAATATTTAATGCTAAAAATTTAAAAGGGAAATGAATAAAATTGCAAAAAGTTATGTCCGGGCCAAAAAAGGTCAAGGGGGAGGATTTAAAAAAACAAAAATCTAAAAATATAAAATTTTAAAAATTTTGGGCTATTTTATTTTTTTGTTTTAGGGAAATGACAAAAAAAAATTTTTTTAAAAGGGAAAAATTTACCTAAAGGGTTAAAAATTTCTAAATAAATGAAATATTTCCCGAAAATGGTATTACTTTTTTAAACAAAATCAAAAATCAAAAATTTTGTTTCAAAAAAATCGCAATCGCCATATTTTTATTTGATTACCCGGGGGGGCTGCCCCCGCGATTTCTTTTTGTTATTTTCCTCGGACACTTTTCTTTTCCATGCCTTTTCCGCGTTTCCTCTTCTTCTTTAAAAAGTTTGGGTTTGCCACTTAACCCCATCAAATTGATACGGCGGGGTCCCTGGACCTCCCCTGAACCCCCTTTGGGCGTTTATTATAGAACTGGGTCAAAACTGGGTATATGGCTGTTCGAGCAAAGCAACTGCAACTCGCTGGTAAATCACTATTTATTACGATAAAAAAAAGGGTCATGAGAATTTAAAAAATTTAGCATTTCAACCCCCTCGACAGACTATGCAAATACCAAATATCGCTAGTTGTGGGCTCTCTAGTGTCGCCCCGGCGTGCGTGACGCGCCGAAGGTTTTTAAATCCGGGGGAGTGACACAGGGATGAACGGTTAAAGGCTGAATGAAGCGAGGGGAAGGAAAGGGAATCATAGTCTGCGTATTAGCATGGAAAACCCTTTTTACGACCTTTTCGACAGGTAATGCGCATCGCATTTGCACAACGGGCTGCAGAACGTCACATATTAACGGGGTAAAGGAGTTTTCAAAGGAAAAAAGGATTTTTCCCCCATATCCTGTCGAGTCTAGGCCACAGATGTTCATGTCGTGGGACGGGGGGCCGAGGCTGGGGAACCCCAAACCCCCCTGGTCTGTGCTGTGGGAGACGACAGAGCAGCTGGCGACCCTACCAGTCTGGGCCGCGGTTTTTCTCCCCCCACCAGCAGTACACTCGCGGGGGCTACTCACACATCCCCCCTTTTCTTACCTACTGGATTGGGGGCGTTTTTTTCTCAGACAACCAGTCTTTTGGTTTTTGATATAAAGTGTGAGCCCCCATTTTTTTGTGCAGGGGTACAATTTTCAAAATACGAGTTTTATACCGGCGGAGAAAAAATATTACACATTACCCCGCACAAAATATTTTCTGTAGGCCCACTTCAGTGGGGATCAAGGTTGTTGAAAAATTTAAAACCTTTTTTTAAAAAGTTGATCAAATTGAAATTGCCTTGGCTTTGTGTACGGCTGGATCCGTTTTAAAACTCAACCAAAGGTCCAAAAATTTTGGCTAAAATCTCTCCCCTACACTACAATATTGCTCTTTATTTTAGTAAATAACGACCGGGCGCAATTAACCCCTAATAGGATGTGTACATTAATTTCACAAATTTTTTTTTTTTTTACTAAGTGGAATCGAATGGAAAATACCCGTGGCAGTGGCGAAATTTGGGAAAATTTTCCTGCCATATTGGGTTTGGGGGTTTCCCGGATGGCTTTTAATTCTTTAATCCCAATGACGGATAGACCGTACAATGATAAGCATTTAGAGCTGTTTTACAGAAGCAGTCACTTTCCCCAAAATGCAAAACCATCGAGGGCATCTCAAAGTCACAAAATCCTAACAAAATTTTGAAAAGAAACTCGTGCGAACAAGGTGATCCAAGTGGGGGGGTCTAATATTGAACCCGTACGGTTATTCAAAACCCATTACCTATATCGTATGGCAGGAGGACAAAGCCTTATGAAAACGAAGGTATGTAACCCAGCCCCAAGGTAACATTGGCCCCCAATTATTATTTTCAGACTTTGGGCATCATGAGGACTTTTTCCACATGGGGGGCATTATAGGACATCCAAAATTACTTTTCTCTTTCGAGAGGGGGGATCCACGCAAAAAACCCTTTTTGGGCCAAAAAATTAGAAGCATTTTTAAAAATTATTAAAAGCAAACTATTTTTCTAGCTTAGGGCTGCCTGATAGAGTTTGGGGTTTAGTTTATCGCAATTTTCAAACAACATTATTCTGATACCCACATAAGTAGCTATGTGTTACTAGGCTGTACGTCCTACTTAGCCACTTTTCCATTCACACTTATTACACGCTGTCAGATTCAGACGTTTGGGGGCCAATGTAAATTAATTTTTTAATTTTTCCATTGGAAGCCAGAATGTTCTGTAACATTTTTATAAGTAACCATACCAATACCATAAATTTGACGCTACTAGGCCTACTTTCAAAAAAAAACATTTTTCGAAATTCCCAGTTCCAAAAATCAAAACCCATTTTTGAAATCGAAAAAATTTTTATCAACCAAAAAAACCCCAGAACATGTAAAACATGTGAATATTAATAGCATGTTCTACGCAGTGTTCTAGGCCTATTTCCCAAATTTCATTCATAATATAAAGGGAGCTTTTGTTTTAATAAAAAAAGTTGTACTACTACAATACAGCAAAAATTTCCCTAA